>BQNB010017720.1:0-64919 GCA_026074375.1 Tanacetum coccineum | reverse complement strand
GAAAACCCTAAAAGGGTTTCGGTTTTGTGCCTTTGTTCGACTGAAAGAAAAAAGAACCACGAGGGTTTCGGTTTTTGGTTTGGTTCGACACAAAAGATATCACAAGGGTTTTGATTCTAGTTGATTGTCAAGAAGAAGAAAATCATTTGCTAAACACTACTAGTACTAGCATACCTCGTTGTTTGCTAAGAATGTATTGTGTGTGTCGACTTAGAACGATTATTCTTTTGATCCTAGTGGTGTTATACATACGCGTATATTCAAGGAGGTGTAACGTTTATTGCTAAAAGGTACACATCTCTAATCCCTTGTTAACTATATTATTTTATACGTGTTTAATCTTTCCGCTGCGTACTCGTGATATATTTAACTGTTAAATAGATGTCAGAACCCAACACATTACACAAGATTAAATAGAGACTATACATGAGGAACCCTAAATGCAAAACGGGCTTAGACTACTATGGGCCAACTGGACCTTATTAAACTAACACTTTTATTATATTATTGTTCCGGTGCAATGTGTTTGTTGTTAGATTCTTGTTTAAGAGTATGTTCTCCATGGTACGCGCGATTTGCATGCGTTATTGTTCCGAAAAAAGAACGAAGATGATGAAAGCATCCGGTAAATTTTTGGTGATGTAAGAGGTGAGATTGAAGAATATCCTCAAGGGTATTATTCTAATCTTCTTGAAGACCCTACTGTTTATGTTTGCTAAGGTTTATTGTTTAGTAGTTGTAGTTAAGGATGGTTGATGTCATGAGGATGTAATTATGCTTTTCTATTAGTGCTGATCTTTTCTTTAGGGTTGATGCATGATGTTACGATCAAATGCACGCAATTATACTATTTTTAATGTGTACTTTTTTTGGGTAAGCCTTGTGTTCAACAACTTGGCCGACTAGGTTGTACTTAAACAAACTCTGTACAAAGAAGATTGTTGTTATCTCCCCACATTGTCGATTTGAATTGTATGCTCTTAAAGATTAAAGAAGATTGTACTTCGACAAACATATTTCAGGACACAGATTAGTTTTTCTGAAATTGTTTGTACCGTACATCAGTACATGTGGACATGAAAGAGTATGATATTTTTTCAGTCCACGTATTTTAGGGTTACGGTTTTTTCATACGTCAAATTGAAACACATAAAACAATACTGTATCTAGAAACAATGCGAACGGGCTAAGCCTTTTGGCTAAAACTACAATGAACAATACTGTATCTAGAAACAATGCGAACGGGCTAAGCCTTTTGGCTAAAACTACAATGAGTCTTATACCCCTAAAATTATGTGACTAAATAGATAGATCCCTACTTACGATTAAAACAATAAATTGGGTTGTGTGGAAGTGGAGAAAGAAGGTTGTTAACGCCTATGCATGCGGATTTTATATTTGCTTCTAAATCAGGAGATATTTTCCCATCGATTCCACAACTTGCAAAATGTGGATCTCGGTAAGAAGTGTGTTTGCTCCTTGAATTGAGACTCTTGGATTTCCAGTCCTAGAGACATCTATTCTCGGACTTGGTTGTTGTTTAGCTCGGGTTATAGGCCCCCTTGGGTTAGTTGTTCATGATGTTGTTCTTTGCTTCTTATATAGTTGTTTAAAGTGTATTGTTTAATCGCTTACCATATTGCGGCCTAAAGAGAAAAATTACTTTAAAGTCAGGTACTAGTAATTGGCCCGTTTATGTGTGTCCTTGCAAAACTATTAAGGGACATGCTTTAGCGAGGCGTGATATAACCACATAATTTATACTCATAAAATAAAATTCATAAAATGAGTTGGCATGTTAATATTTCAAACCAATAATGATTATGACATCTATTTGGTTGATTTTATTTTATAAAATGAAATGAGAATTAGTATTATTTTACCTTTTCTCTTTCCACCAATGTCATCATTTACGTTATGAACTTTCAAGTTCAAACCCATTCAGGCATTGCTTCTAGCAACTTTTTCACCAATCCACTAACGTCGGAGTTATCACCTACAACATCACTACCAGCTTCACGTTTTCACTTCATGCAAGATGGTTCCCAACACGAAACTAAGGTAGGTCCTTAAAAAAGCTACAATACGGCTCTAAAGCTTTTTCGTTTCTTCGTACAATGTGGGTCCTTAAAATTACTAAGTTTTGGCTGCTTTGGACGACGGGGTGTTTGGTCAGGCTCTTTTAGGTGGACAAACGGTATAAATAACTCACTAAGGGTGTTGAACTAACGCTTGTAAAAAAGTTGTATAAAATACCCGGTTGATTATCTTAATATTACAAGGAGAAACTTGGTTATGGTTTTCTACAAGGATACAATTATTGAAAATTAGGGGTGGTAATTT
This sequence comes from Tanacetum coccineum, assembly GCA_026074375.1. Lineage (NCBI taxonomy): Eukaryota > Viridiplantae > Streptophyta > Magnoliopsida > Asterales > Asteraceae > Tanacetum > Tanacetum coccineum. Next base: position 62,576 of record BQNB010017720.1, on the reverse strand, counting down.
CAGACCCGACACGAAACCCGACTTAAAACCGACATGAAATTTAACAGGTTCGGGTTGAGTCTAAATGGCTACGGGTCAGATTTGTGTCGAGCCATCTAACCCGTTTATTAGACGGGTCAGGTTCGGGTTGGAAATAAATTAAGCGGATTGACCCGCCAACGCGTTTAAGATTTTTTTCTAAATTAAAAAATATTTGTATTTTATTATACGGGTTTAATGGGTTAAATTGGTTAAACGGGTAACCTGTTTGGCCTATTCAACCTGTGTAACCTATTTAACCTGCCAACCGAAGTATATATACGGGTTAAATGGGTCAGGTTCGGGTTATGAGTAAAAAAGTTAAGGTTGACATAACTTACCCGATTATTTAAATGGGTCAGGTTCTGGTTGAGGTTTTCTCACCCGCCTACTTGTCAATCCGAACCTGCCAACCCGAACCCGACCCGAATTGCCACCTCTATTGAAAATGATAGTGGTGTAGGTGGTATTGTAACTTTACTATTATATTAGGATCCTAAACTATTTATTTAATTGTTGTTGTTGTATTTGCTTGTTAAAATGATATGCAAATGCATGTTTAGGTTGTTTAGGTTATTTATATGCTGGTGTTGTTGTTAAGTAGTTTCCAAACATATTTTCTTATGTTCATTATGCAAGACTGAACATGATTCTTATGAACATCTTGCTGCTATACGATTATGCAATTGAGCATGCTTTCAAATGGGAGCATTGTTAGAAGAATGGTGTTAGCTACTGCAGTTGCTGCAGTTTATTGTATTTGGAAGGAAGGAAATCTTAGAATATTTTAAAACTACAATAGAGATTGGAATGAAGTACTTAAGGAAATTGTTGATCATACTACGAACAAACTACATTGTAAGAGCATTTAAATGGTCTGCAACTACTAGAGAAGTTGCTAAAGTGTGGAGGATTCACTAAAAGGTAGATATAAAGGAGTTAAAAGGGGTGTTTGGATGACGGGATTAAGGAAAAGAAAGCAGTTTTAGATGAGAGTTATAGGCTTTTCCTTTGGTCTTACTGTCATGAGGCATGATAATATTGTAGCTTTACGCAATGTTACACTGAGCCTGTAAATGCAGTCTTACATGAGGCCTGATAAAAAGCAGCTTCCAAAAACACCCAAATCTTCTAAATGTAAATGTAGTTCCAAACACCACCTAAAAAGTCAATTTGTAATTATGTTACCTGCAAATCGTATTTGTATAACTTCTTAGAGTTTAAAGGTAGCAAATATACATAGTATTTTCACAAGACCCATATAGAACAAAGTTAAGCTACAAGTTTTTTTAACTAACCAAAAGATGAACATCATGTTATCCACAAAAGCTGAACACACATAACATGCTCCTACAACATCTTCCTTTTACGTTTACTGGCAACATCTTTAATTGTTGCTACATCATCTTTAGGTTTTCCTATTCCAAATTCCTTATTAAGAATTTTAGTGTAAGTACTCACTTTTGCAAGGCCTAAAATACAATTCCTTATTGGAGGTGGGCTTTTACTTGGAACAAGAAGAGTTTTGGACCCTGCACTTGCTCCTACATCAGTTTTTTTAGATCTTGCACTAGCTGTAAGATGTTTGAAGCTTGATCTTGTTTTAGCTTTTGAATATTTGGAGCTTGACCATGTTTTACCATTAAAAATAGTATTGTGGTCATCAGAACTTGAATCCTCATTGGTTGTAGAATCCTCATCAGAACTGGTTGACAAATACCACTTACACATCTCTGTTTTTGAACTACTTGTAGACTTTGAGGTAAATTTTGTAAATGCTTTTTTTCTTTCCCAATTATCATCATAGCTTATCTCTAATGTTTCAGTGCTTGGATGAGTATCATCAGAGCTTGTCTGAAAGGGGTGAGTGCTTGGATGAGTATCATCAGAGCTAGTCCAAATAGGGTGAGTGCTTGGATGAGTTTTAATGCTTGTGTCTGAGTCAATTATTATGACTTTGGCAAACAAGATATGATTGGTAAATATCATTATGAATGCAAACACCTTACGCTTAAAGGGGTGCTTGGACTGACTCGTTTGTTTCCTAACCTTACTATGCTAATAAAATCATTTGTTTAATTCTTCCTACTCTAATCTGAAAGGGGTGTTTGGATAAACTAACCTTAGTTTGCTAAGAAAATCATTTGTTTCCTAACTTTATCATGCTAATAACAGCAACAACAAATCATAATATACCTTAACTGAATATAAATCTTTAATGTAAATTTCGGTTAGTACCCTTTTACCTTTTTCCATTAGCATTTGTTCTTTTGGTGTGTACAAAACCTTTTCTACATTTTGTATCCTCTTTTCAAGATTACCCCACACACTCAATCCCTGTTAGCTTTCATTTATCATCTACAAAGATAGAAAAAATAAAATACGTAAGATATCATCAATGGGTCAAATGGGTCAATCTTGTAGCAGGAAAATGCAACATAATACAAAGTGTTTATTGTATTTTTACCTTTCACACGCTCTTATTCATTGAATTTTTTTTAAACAAGTCATCGAGTATCACATCAACCATTGCATCGCCTACCTGCCACTTATTCCCATATTTAGCCCATACATACTTAATGATCTCATCGGTTACAACCAACTTAGTCGAATCCTTACCCTTTGAAGAATCTGCCATTGATTGCAAAAAACCTGGGGTTTTGGATTATGAGGAGTGATCTGGTTGTGAAGAGTGATCGGGTGCAAAAGAAATGGGTATTTAGCGAGTTTGGTATGTTGTATGTGAGATGCAAACAGAGATAAAAACCCAATGTGGTATGTGAGACACAAATAGAGATATAAGTCCTATGGGTTTAACATTTACGTCTTTAAAAACTCATAATGTTTAACCTAATAAGTGAATTGGGTTAGTACAATATTATTTGTTCCAAAACATACATGTTTGACACTCAAAAGTAAACAATCTTGACATCAACAAAAAAAATTAAAGGACAACCATCAACATTAACATCTAAACAAACCATCACGTCTCATATTCAAAGATCAAGCATTAGTTGCATATAGTGCTAAGTAATCGAGTCGTGTTTGGGTTGACATGTTGATGAGGTGACATTTTATACACTTTTTTGGGGTCATTTAACCCCATAAATCATGCAAATATGCTCAAAATACGCTCTTAATGTTTCTTTTTGTATTTTTAGCACTTGGATGGCATTTGGAGGAAATACACGTGACTTAGGATCATTTTAGGAAGAAACAGACCACATTAAAGTATATGAAGAAAAGCCATACAGTGGCTGGAGACGGCGTCGCAATTCCTTGTGACGACATCAGGATGTGAAAGCGACGGCGTCAGGAATATTTTGAACGGCGTCAGAACGTAACCGAATTAATGAAACCATAAAAGATTCAGTGTAGCGACGCGTCCATAATTATAAATCAACGACGTCGCAATTGTTATTCTATGTTTACAATCTCAGTCTATAGGGTTTTAAAGTGTGGAACTGTGGGATTCAATAGTCATACAAAGGTACGAATATGATCAGGTTTTTGTCATTTATGGTTCTTAACCCTCGTGTATCACCATAACTCATGTTTATATCAAGTTAATTCTTTGTATTTTTAATCTTTCAATATGTCTTATTGTTTATAATTATATTCATTACGCGTCTCTTTAACGATGTCTAGGCTAAATTAATTAGTGTTTGCTTTTGATTGCATGAAACTTGTTTTGTAACTTCTTTTAATACTGCTTCTTGTTGATGAATTGCTCATAGGCTTTGAGAAAACTACTTCTAATTGCTTGCGAAGACGTCTTGGGAAACGTGATTATGTAGAAAGGATCCATCATCGGCAACAGTCTTCATACTACCTTGCCCCTAATATGGTTGATCACCTTTTAAGTGTTTTAATGCATGTAATGTACTCTTAGGGGCCTTGTAATAGTCTTCATATACCTTACTTGTGCGTTGCTTTAACAGAATATTACATAGACGCGGTTCGTGTATTCGGTCATGATTAGAAAATACTTACACACTATATCTCAAGGGTGACATGCAGTAGAATAAGGAGGAGAAATTCAGGAGTAGTAGCCATGAATTAGTAATACGTTTGTTTACCTATATCGATTTTAAGTTAATTTAGATATAATATTAGTTTATTAGTTTAATTAGTTTAAAACCAAACCCCCTTCAAAACCAAGATTTTAATTGCTTTCATAAAAATACAAAAATAATCTTATTTCAACCCCTAAACCTTAGTTACATTTAGTTCGAACCTTCACACGCTATTCCCATAGAGAACGATAGCAACCCCCCGAGTCTTGCATATACTACACTGCAACGATTAGGTACTCTGCCTATTGTAAAACTTCTTGTGAGTTTGCAAACCTGCATCAAGTTTTTGGCGTCGTTGCCGTGGAATAGCATATGTTTTGAATTTTATTTAGCTTAGGTCTACTCGCTTGATTCCTATCAAGTGAGGTTTTAATTTTCTATCAATTAGCTTTCTTATAGTCTATCTTTTCTTCGTTCCCTTTGTTTTGTAAAACTCTTTTCGTTGACCACCATGGTAGACGAAAATCCTATCCATGCCTTAAGATATTATTCCAGGCCAAACCACGAGTGTTAGAAATACGAAAAAGACTCGGTCGCTCCTAATATGTATTTCGTAGCTCGTAGTTAAGCGTTTGATTAAATGTAAGCTAACCGGGCCAAATCCATGGGATACTAAGCCCATAACCGGCCTTGCAAGACATATAAATACCCTTTTCATGCCTTGGAGATGGTGTTGGATCATTTCGTAATCTAATATTATCTCTTTTGTTTCTCTCTCTAGAAGTGTCCAACCACTCTTTCTCTCTCTAGATTTATTTCTTCATTTTCATAGATTGTTGTGTGATGGATATTCTACAATTAGTATCAGTCACCATGGGGTGATATCGTAAGATCGTGTGCGTTCTTATCTTGTTTAAATCGTTATTTTTGGGTATTTTTGGGTTTTTCGGGTCTCGGGTTTCGAAAATCAAACCAAAGTTTTTTGTGTTTAAAAACCTTAAAGTTTATGTTTTAAGTAAGATATAGGCCTAGGATACTTAGGGGGTGTTTGATTGCCGCTTAATGGGATGGGCCATCAGTGAATGTTGAAACGGATAGTACATGATGTGTTTGACTGGGAACTAATGGCATCTCTAAATGAATGAAATGAGACTGACCGATTCTACAAAATATTGTCCCTAAACCATTCAGTTCATGTATCTTTATATATATTATTTTATTATCATGTTTGTCTCTTTATATATTCGTTTTATATTCTTATGTACCTCCTTTTCATTATTGAGTAACTGACACATAATTGGCCATGATCTAATAATTTACGTATGTATATTGAATTATTGATGCATATACCCCTTTTAACTTATGTTGGTTCTTGAATATTTAAATATTTTGATTCTTGTATTGTTAAGTGAAAGGCAAATGCTATTATATCCACATAATAACTATAAAAAATAATTATTACGTCAATGATTAAAATCATAATATTAGTCATTTAGATTGTCGGTTCAGACCAACTATCAAACGATCAGAACTAAATCATACAGAGCTTTTGAATCATTCAGGGAGTAAAATCATTCAGCGCTAAAACAGCTTATTTTATCAAACAGCCCCTTAGTTATACAAGAAAAATCAAGGTAAAACGTCAAAAAGGGTGTGTTTTAGGTGGTTTTTACGGGTTTTATAAGTTTTACGTATCGTGCGAAATAAGTCACTGTAGGAATTGTGTGATTTATGTTTGAATCGTGTGGAATAAGTTGTGTCATATTTGTGCGAGTTATGTAATATTGTGCGAAACAGGCTGTGTAATACTCGTGCGAGATACGTAACTTTGTGAAATAAAACTCTTCCAAAATTGTAACACTTGTTCGAAATATGTCTATGTAACAAGTGTGCGATTTATGTTATGTAATATGTGTGCAAAACAGGTTACGTAACAAACTTGCGAATTAAGTAATTGTGCAAAACAATATTCTGTCAAATTTTATTAAATCGTGCGAAACATTACAACATCTTAAACCTTGCGAAACATACAACAACATAAATCGTGCGGAAAAATACTAAGGACAAAGTGGTGCGAAACATTACACAGACATAAACCGTGCGAAACATTACAATTTTTAGCAAAAGTTATTTTCAACGGTTTGTCTTAACTTTGTAAAATCCCGTGAAATACGTAGCTATTTTCTCGGTTTTAGTTAAAATTTGTAAAATCCTGTGAAATACCAAGTTTAATCACCTTCAACAACAACTCTTTAGCACAATTCTCGTTTATCACTGATCGATCAAATTTCATCATTTCATATAACAATCATTTAACAATGACTACCTTAGCTGAGCACATGATAGTTGCTGGTACCGAGAACCGTCCTCCCATGTTTGACAAGACAATGTATAACTCATGGCAGAGTCGTATGTTGCTATACATCAAAGGAAAGAAAAACAGTACAATGATGCTTGAATCTATTGAGAATGGACCTCTTATCTATCCGACAATTGAAGAAAATGGTCAAATTCGTAACAAAAGATATGCAGAACTCACTGAACAAGAACAACTTTAAGATGACTATTATGTGCAAGCAACAAGCATTGTTCTTCAAGGTCTCCCACTAGATGTGTACTCCCTTTTCAGCCATTGTTAGTCAGCTAAAGATATATGGGATAGAGTCAAGTTACTCATGCAAGGCACTGAATTGTCATATCAAGAACGTGAATGTAAACTGTACAGTGAGTTTGACACGTTTACTTCAATCAAGGGTGAATCACTTCATGAGTATTACTTGCGCTTTGCTCAACTTATAAATGATATGCACACAATTGGCATGACAATGCAACAAGTTCAAGTGAATACAAAATTTCTCAACGCGCTTCAACTAGAATGGAGCAAATTTGTGACTGATGTCAAGTTAGCAAAGAATATGTATAATACCAACTATGATCAGTTGTATGCATAAATTAGTCAACATAAGGGACATGAAAATGAAGTTTGAATGCTACGTGAAAGATATCTGAATCCTCTTGCATTGGTTGCTAACTATCAAACTCAGACAAATTCTTCTCAGTATCCACAACAGATATCATCAATTCCTCAAACAACTCATTCTTCTCTACCATATTCACCAACTTACGAAGCACCTCATTATCCACAACCATACCAACAAGGATTTCAGACACAACTCAATCATACACCACTATCAGTTCCTCAAAATGCATATCATACCCCTCTAATTTCACAACAACTACAAGCTATGTTTCCTCAACTAGACTCAAGACTTGTTGTTCCATCATTTCTACCAACTGATGATCCAATTGCTTGTCTAAACAAAGCAATGGAATTTATGTCAACTGTGATGGCATCACGCTTTCCTTCAACCAACAACCAACTCAGAACATCTTCCATTCTAAGAAACCAAGCTACAATTCAAGATGGAAGTGTTACTGTTCAACAAGTTCAAGGGAGACATAGTCAGAGTTTTGCTGGTATAGGAACTACAGGAATGTTACGTGCTTTGAGGGAAATATTGTTGCAGGTTAAGAAAGGGTTGTTAGGTTTTATAATTATGAGGGTGAAGGGCATATGGCAAGGAAATGCACTTAGCCTAAGAGGCCAAGGAATTATGCATGGTTCAAGGAAACGATGTTGCTGGTTCAGGCACAAGAAGCTGGTCAGGTATTGGATGAGGAGAAATTTGCATTCTTAGGAGATCCTAGAGTTACAGATGTTCAAGTTACTCAGACAACAATTCCACTAAATGTTGCATTCCAAACTGATGATCTAGATGCTTATGACTCCGATTTTGATGATATCTCTTCAGCAAAAGCAGTTCTTATGGCTAATCTTTCTAGTTACGATTCAGACATCCTCTCTGAGGTACCACATCATGACACTTATCAAAATGATGATATGATTAATCAAAGTGTGCAAGAGACGCAGTGTTTTGAACAATCACTTATTGATTATGTTCTAGATAATGAAATAACAAGTGATAGTAATATCATTTCTTATGAACATATCTGCAACAAACGCAAAATGCAATTATTCAAGATACTAACTCTTCTGCACAACAAGATTCTATGATAATATCTATGTTTGAACAAATGTCTGAAAAAATGTCTACACATGTAACTAACTGGGATAAGGTTAATCAGGAAACCAAAATTGTTAATGAATCCTTAACCGCTGAGCTTGAAAGATATAAGGAACGAGTCAAAACTTTTGAACAAAGACTTAATATTGATTTGAGTAGTCGTGAAAAGTTGATTGTTCACAAATGAATGACATAATTTGGAAAAAGAATGCACTTAAGCAAGAAATTGACTCACTTAAACAAACTCTTTCTAAACAAGTCAAGGAAAAAGAATTGTTATTGCAAACATTTACTGTTTTCAAAAAGGAATCCAAAGAAAAAGAAAATAAATACATGGACAAGGAAATTGCTTTAGAAAACAAGATAAAGGAACTGGATAATATTGTTTATAAAGTGGGTCAATCTGCGCGAACGGTGCACATGTTAACGAAACCACAAGTTTTTTATGATGATAGTCACCAAAAAGCTCTTAGTTATCAAAATCCATTTTATCTTAAGAAAGCTCAGCGGATTAAGCCAACGTTGTATGATGGTTTTGTGATATCTAAGAAACATGATGTGATTTCTGTGGTTGATGAAGAAGAGACGTTGATTTTAGAGGAAGAGAGTCGATCAAAAATGCTTGCAAAACAAAATGATCCAATTTTAAAAGAAAGGAAATTTAATATTTCTCCAATTAATTATTCCGAGTTGAATAAATTATCTGAAGACTTTGGAAAATGTTTTGTTCCACAAATGCAATTGTCTGTAGAACAAGCTTTCTGGTTACTGCTTTCAAACCCTAAGTCTGAACAACTTGATGTTACTCAAACACCAGTTGAAATAGAGGTTCCTAAAGAACTTCCAAAGGTAAGTTTGGTAAAAACAAGTTTTCAAAAGCTAAAAAATCACCTTGCTAGTTTTGAGAAGGTGGTGAAAGTAAGAACCACACCTGATGCAATAACTGAGGGTTCATGGGGTTTTGAACATACCAAACAGGTTTTCAAAGAAGAAGTCATTCCATTTATAAATTCTTTACAAGCATCATTTAAAGATTTTGAAAATGGTCTTCATAGTGAAATTAATGAAGTGAAAACAGTTTTTAACCAAATGGAAGCTGCTGTTGTACAGTGTTCTGTAGACAAGAAATAATTTGATATTCAAAAGAAAGAACTTTCTCTTGATAATGATAGACTCTTGGACCATATTATCTGTCAAGATGTTATGAATATTTTGATGCATGCTGATTATGTATCTATCAATGTGTTACCTGCAAATAATAAATGTCTTGTGGATGATATTCTTGAAAGTGAGCGGTTGATAAAAGAAAATGATCACTTATTTGAACTTTTCTTATCTCAAGACATAGTTCACATCTATGTAAATTCTCTTGCTACCCTCACTAATTATGCTAAAATGGAGCAGGATTTTATTCATGAATATAATGAGAATCTAATGCTTAAGGCTGAGCTTGCCAAAAAGGAACATATGGTTGAAAAGAAAATTTTTGATGAAGTTATTCTCAGATGTTCACGACTTGAAAATCGTAATGTTAATCTTGAACTTAAATTACAACATCAAAAAGAGAGCTTTTTGAATAACAAATCTTTCAACAATCAAAATGCTCCTGAAATTACGGAATTTTTCAAAATAAATGAATGGCAAGCTAAGCTAGATGCAAAAGATGTCTCAATTTCTAATTTGAGGGAAAATATTGAGAGTTTAAAAGGCAAAAATGTGGTTGAAAAGTATGTCACACCGAATAAGGCCAAGGTTATTGCTCTCGGAATGTTTAAGCTTGATTTAGAACCTCTAACTTCTAAAGTATTGAAAAACAGGGATGCTCACATATACTATATTAAGCACTCTCAGGAAAATGCTGACATTCTTCAGGAATTAGTAGAACACGCTAGGGCTCTCAGATCTTTAGACAGTGATTTAGACTCTGCCTGTAAGTATGCTAAACGAATTCACGAGGTGCTAGTTTATATTACAGCTGCATGCATTAGTTTTGTAACAATCCACATTTTTACATCATTTTACGTCAATAAACTCTCAATTATTTATTTTAACTTTCACGCGTTTACTTTTAATTTCAACCGTTTAGTTACATCGCGTAAACTAAAAATCAACAATCAACGTAAACCGAAATCAAACAAATAAAAGTTTATGTCAAACAAGTGTTATATAATTATTATGAAGATAATTTATAACTTTTCACATTTTATTTTTATACGTTACGTAAAATGTTTACGTTTCAGAATAAATTGCATAAATGCATGCATGGAAACACCAATACCCATTTATACTTCAGAAAATACCCACACTTAAATCCAATACTAAAAATTTTATACATTCCCTTCTAGAAATACCATGTTTTCCGTCCACTTTCATGTAACAGACAAGAAATAAATCAAAACCTCCACTAATATTTACCTTTAATTATTATATCTTAACCTTAAACCCTTGGATCTTCACATAGGCTTTAACCATTGTATACAAGCCACAAAGTTGACCACTTTTGTCCCACTTGCTCCATTCTACACGGCAACAACAACATCAATAAGCATGCTTGATAAATCTCTTTCAATCCCATCCTACATTGTCATACTAGTGATATTCCATTAACCTTGCCTTCCTTTCGTTTATAAGAAAATACATCTCTCACTTCTCATATCACAAGTAAAAATTCACTCACTCTTTTTTGTCTCTCTTATATCCGTCCAAATAACAACACCAAGAACAAGTGATAGTTTTGAATTTCCAAGTAAAGATTTACAAGTATTTAAGTGGGTTTAAGTTAGATTACAAACAAAAGTGTTTGCATAGGTTTAGATTGGTGGTCTTCATCTTTTCATTTACTCAAGGTCATTCATAAAACCCTACACTTTTATTTCATTTACAAGTTTATTTACATCTTATTTATTTAGTTACATCACCACTTAGTTTATATTCTATAAAGTTTACAAAAAAACCAAGGATCATACATAATCAAGTAAATACATACACATGTTGAAAGGAGTTTACAATTATGTTAAAATGCAAGAAAATACTAATTTTGATATACTACATGTGTTGGATAAATTATTTAACTAGTTGTTTAATTATTGGTTATATATTAATTTATATAGCTCTATAAATTAATTATTGTTCTTGACATTTTTATGAACACATTGGAAGTAACTAAAATACTGATAGATTAGATATTAACGCTCTCGCTCTTAGTGATCGACACCCTACTTACCAACGAAGCTAAATCTTGACCGGGTACACTGCCCGTTAAAGTGTTATTTTTAGGTATAGTCGGCATAAAACAAATAGTAAAACCTGATAACAAATGATACCTACGCAAAATGACACATCAGTCATAAATCAGCAAGGGCGACAAACCACCTATACACATCCAAAACCATGGAATAGACATACATGATCGTATTCAATTCCCTCACTCGAGTAAAACCAAGGGATAGGATGAAAAGTGATATAGGGTATGGATCTTCTAATCCTTTCTCCAAAAGTAATAAACCAACAAGGCAGACAAAATCACACATACATGGCCGTAATGATAGAATAGACACATGTGATTGCTCATATCCTCATTCGAGTAAAAACTAAGGATAGAGATTCAAAAAGGGAACTAATTGTTGTTAAATAAAAAATTGCAAAACAAATACATTAAGTCCAAACAAATAAGGCACAAGTTGCTAGATACTTTCCCGACCGTTCCCATGATAAAGACATAAAAATATTTACATAAACGTCTTCATCATAGATTAACAAAAACAACATAAGTTGGCGTTCCCGTAATGGTCAACTTCCCAATCGTCCATACTATACATACTTTTACAAAATTAAGTGGCGATATCTACCACTTTATACAAAACTTTACATCGTTGATTTATAACACGTATCAACGAATAATCGATCCTTCAAATAATACCATCAGTTTAAGCTTTAACGAACCGACTATCTTCAAAATTTCCTCCTCTTTTTTTGCAGCAATTTTCTAATTTTTTTGTTTTTTTAAACATAAACAAACATCATGAATCTCAGTGTAATTTCACCATCTTCACGATCATAATAACTCCGGATAATTTCTTCCATAATTCTTCGTACTCGGATATACCAATAATTGTGAATATAGTAAAAATACATGAGTTTAACTACTTCTACATTCCCAATTGCAATGTGCAATTTTCTCAACCATACCAGAGATAGAAAATGACACAAGACATAGGAAATACATATTTTACACTAAAGCAACTAGCAACTGATAAATGGACTTAATCTAACAGGGTAGGCTAAGTTGTAAAGGTGTAACGAAACAAATAGTTGGTGTTATCCTAAAGGATTGGCACTACTGGTTTTTCTACGGGTATCTTACTCTAAAAATTAGAGTAAACAAAGGGTTTATACCGGGGGTTAACTAACCAGTGTGGTTAATTAATAACACAACATATATAGGCTTTTTGGGTGTAATCCTAGAAATTTACCAATTTAAACAAGTTACTCCATCTAAATCCACAGTACTCATTATTGTGGTCTTGAATAGATATACCAAGCCAAGTTTTAAAGTCTACAACATCATCGGCACACTCATATTTTTATGGGATTTTGGTAAATATTTGGAAATGGATAAGGCTGAATCCTCACAATATTCTAATAAGGGTTTTGTGTGCAGGTTATGTAACTAGTAATTTCACAAACGTATGCTTGAATTTTTATAAATTTAAGCATAATTTAAGCATATTAATGTGAAAAATAGGACAAGTAGCGTTCTAATTCCCATCCCCAACTTAAATTATACAACGCCTTCGTTGTATAAAAATAACATTAAAATGGGAAAAAAAGAATTAGAACGAGAAACTCCCATGATATTTGCTCGGCATGATTCTCTATGATGAATATATGAGCAAGAATGTGTGTTGTAAATTCGTATGGATACCAGTATGAATACAACACACATAAGATTCTAGATTATAGATACTCTACCAACGTTTTCGATTTCTTTCCAGCGAGGTCCTATGAAAGATATAAGAAAACCATGCAAACCTATCTCGAGTATCCTACGATTAAAAAAATAAAAAGATAAAAATTATACAGGAAGTCTATACGTCATATCCCAAAACCAGGATACGCCGTATTGAAGCCTGTAAAAAGTATCTGAATACGGGTCAGTCTGTCAAATACTTCGTATCATATAATGAATATGCCGTATAGACAGAACTGACAATAATGTTTTAAATGCAGAAAAATAAAGGCTGATAACGTCTAGACATTCAATACGCCGTATGTGATACGTATTTTCTTTTGAAATATATTTTTTACCAAGTTTTAAATTTATAAAACTCGATCTACCTAACCACGCACTAACGGGCAGAGAACCCGACCGTGGATAGTATAGAATGGTAAATCCGAGGTCGTCCCAAGAGCTAAGTTGTAATTAGTTTTAATTTGAAATGTCATGTTTTGAAAATGGTTTTTGATTTTAATTGAAAGGAATTAAAAATAACAATAAAATAAATAACTAAAAGTAAAAGAGTTGGAGATATCAAGAGAGAAAACATGCTAACCTAGTTACTTCATTACTATTGTTATGAAAAGGCTTTCATGTGCAATGTTAAACTATGGTTTCATTAGTGGTTTCAAAGGTCGATAGACCTGAATATGCATATATAGTCTATCTTATACTTCCTGCGATTTCGAATCAATCCTAAATCATCCGGGAGGTAGGTTATCTAGGTTACAGTGATTAATCCCAACTATTCCTAAACCATATCTAATAATCTATAAAGATTATTAACCCCCCTCTGAAAGAGTTCCTGTGCTTTTTAAGTATTGAGTGATAAGTGCAGTGGCCGGTTAGTTCCTACACCAGGTAAGGAGTTAGTGATCCTCCCTTGTACCTATTGGATTCCATATTGACAAGATAATCTAATTATAGGACAAGCTAGGTCCAAACTACCCGTACTACCAAAACCCAAGGTTACATGATAGTCTAGGAATATCTAATGAAACCATAATCTAACAGGAAACAATCATAGCAACAATAATTACATAACTAGGCCAGCACTTTAAGTGCTTAGCCGCTTATGGTAACGGAAACACAGTAAGAGATTACAGAAATCATATATTGAAAACTCATAATTCTTACAGTATTCGTATTTGAACAATTAAATACAAAAAGTAAGTAAAGTGTGATCTCCCTTGGACTCCAGGTGGAATTCTTTGAAGGTTGGATGCCTTTGTCGCCTTTCTAAATGGCCGTGGAGAAAGTGATGCCAGAATAGCTTGAATGAGGCCTCTATTTATATGTTTTGAACATGTTACGGCACAACCAATAAAGGTGTTACGTCGTAACCTTCTTACACGGCATTCCATATTTAAGCAGCTTGTTACGGCGTAACTATATATGGTGTTACGCCGTAACCTTCAAATAATGTCCATAAGTACGTGATCTTCATTCCATATTTGTAGATTCTCTTGGTTACATCGTAACTGGATAAGGTGTTACGCCGTAACTATAACTTTTACAAGATTTCCTTCCAAATATATGGTTATGACGTAACTAGATATGGTGTTACGCCGTAAAGTCTTCCTTTATCTTCATACTGCTTAATTTATGTTACGGTGTAACCATTTTAGGTGTTACGCCGTAACATTCTTTAGAATTTACACTTTTAGTCATTTTTTCCTTGTTTCTTGCCACTTTTTTGCATTTTACCTGAAAACTACAAATGATAGAAAATATCTCGTTTTCGAGCATTAGTGAAACTTTTGCAGGTAATATAGGGGGTATTTTGCCACCAAAAAGTATTAAATATTTGATGTTATTAAATATCCCTCCACTTGAATTCTGCTTTCCCTCAAGTAGAACCTGTTAAAACATTTCATAAAAAGATTTCTCGAGAATAACTTCAAGAAATGAATTTATAAAACTTTTATGCTAGAAAACATCAAAGCCGAACACCTCACGAAAAAGAGATAAAAAGTCACTAATCTCTCCACTAGTCGAAGTGTTTCATTTTCGGGGTGATCGCTCAATTGCACAGTCATAGCATGTATTCTATCATAAGCTTAGAAAGTACACAAATCTGCACCAGTTAGAATTAGGGTCTAAATAATCTTCAAAGGAAACAAGGGTAATATGGTTTTAAGGGGTGATAAAGGGGGTTAGGATAGACATGGGATACACATTTAATGGTTGTTAACACAAAACAAATAGTCTAAAGTAATCTAAGATTGTCATAAATAGCCACTGTCCATCCATGGGTCCAAGAGTTTAAGTCCGAAAATCTAATCTTCAGTAATGGGCTACTAGCTCCATTCTTCATAAGTATTGGGATCACTTGGTGTAATAATGAGCTACTAGCTCTATTTTACTGAGATAGCTTGGTGTAATAATGGGCTACTAGCTCCATTTTTTATTATTTATTTTGCATCATCTTTACATTTTTAGCACATGGGTGGCTTTTTGTTGCACCCTTTTTTTTCATTTACTTCATAATATGCAAATGTAACAGGGGTTTATATCTTTAATTATTGCCCCTGCAACATTCGATATTATAGGCACATCCCTCTACTTGAGATAAACAATATTGAAAGTGGTGATACAGGGGGATCTTTATAGATCATAACTAAATGGTCTTCTACGAATGCATATAATTCTCGTTCCCATTCCCCCCGAACCATGGACTTAAGTAGCCAAAAAATTTAACACAAAGAAAATTAAGACTACAGGGTAGGCTAAAGTGAAATGGTGTAACGAAACATATAACATTGGGTGAAAACATAGATTGGTTTGATAAGGGTGATCTAGAGATAGCTTGCACTAATAATGAGTGCAGCAAAAGGGTTTATCACGGGAGGTCGACTAGTCAGTGTAACAAGTCGATAAACCCACACATATAGGCTATTTGGGTGATTTCCTAAGTGTTGCCTTCTTGAACTATCTATTCCTGCTAATCAATTAGGTCTCGAAATGATGTACAGGCCAAGTTCTAGAGTCTACAATACTACCGGCACGCTTAATATTTTAATGGATTTTTGAGTAATATGATGGAAATGGAATATTAGGCATAAATCTCACCAAGTATAATAAAGGATAATGTGCATTCACCAAAGATTTATTCTAGTTATTTAAGAAAAATATGTCAAAAATTTTAAAATTGGCATAATTTTCAAAGAAAACTAGAAAATCGAAGGCAAAACATATGTCAAGTATTAATTCTACTCCCATCCCCCTACTTGATTTATACAATGGCCCTATTATACATTAAGGAAATGAAATAAAAAGGAAAAAGTAGAATTAAGACAAGAAACTCCCTGAGCATTGCTTCAAAGTTTGAAATTTGGCAGAAATCTTAATTTTTGTCTTCCCGCAAGCTCTTTATCCCCTGTAATCACATAAACAAACCAAAGCATAAAGCCGTTCTACAAGAATTATAAAGTGTATAGGAAATACAAACCTAACTCACTTTTATAGGAATCACGGTGCATTTAGCATATGCAACATGCCTTTTAAACCACTTGGTGGCCCAAGTGGATGAGTTTAGTCTCGTGAGGGCTTCCAGAGAACATACCCACAAAGTCCATTTACGTATACAAGGTTTAAACATGTTTAAAACTTAAATTTTGAGAATTTCAGAAGGAGGTTATGGCGTAACTCAGATGGTTAAGTCGTAATCAAGTAGTAAAAATTTTAAGTTTTAAGGTGTTACGGCGTAACCATGAAACGGTTTACGTCGTAACTGTAGTGGTTATGGCGTAACTAAAGTTGTTACGCCGTAGCTGCTGCATATTCAGCAAAGTTACCACATGATTAAGAGTCGAGCCGGTCTTGATAATTGCCTCTTAGCTTCTGGATTCTGCAAAACAAAGTAAGAAACATGCAAACCAACTAATGCAAAAAGGAATTTCATTAAATAAAAGACAGGTTGTCTCCCTACAAGCACTTTTGTTTATTAACGAGTCTTTAAGTTAGACATATGTTAATTCTACGTTTCATTGTCAGAGTCCTCTCTGTCATTCTCGAGAACTTCTTCCATTTCCTCCATTATCATTTTCCTAAATCTTAATCCATTTTTCCTTCCCAAGGATAAGGTTTCACTATTCTCGCCATTAACACATATGAAACTACATCTGTTGTTGAACTTATATTTTGTTATTTCAAATGTTTCTGTATGTACCTTTGGTGGATCGTAATCTTCATTACCTAATTCCGTTTTTTCTTCATCCTCATACCAGTACTTACATCGCGCTCTCTTACATTTTGTCCATATCTCTTCAAGAACTTGCCTTTTCTCTCTAATTTTTATTTTGTATTCATCGGCAAGTTGTTTAATTTCTTTATGGAACACCTAATTGTATTCATCTAAACATCTTTCTAAAGGGTCTTTATCAGGATCTAATGCCTCAGTAAACTGATCGATCACCCATTATCTAAATAAGTCTTTCCTAACTGATTTACTTATGTCTATGTGCCCTTTCTTAAGCTTTACCCATTCTTTAAAAGTGTAGTCTCTAGCCCTAGGTTTCTTATCAGGAGAATTTTCATTACAGTATTCTGAATATCTTTTGCTCTAAACAGATTCCTCAACCTGACAGCTACCATATCTTATTATTAAAAAGTTTAGAAACGATGCTTAACCTCCTTTCATTTCCTTCCTTTCGTTGTTATTAGGGAAAAACCAATATTTTGTTTTACCCAGCTCATTGATTCCATAAATTTTATGCCCCCATCACATTTGTCCTTGAGTGGGTTACAGGATGGCCAAGCCTTAAAGTCCTTATCACATTCTTGTATAATAGGTTTACAAAAATGTGTTATAGTAGAGTCATCACTTATCTTTAATCTTTTAGTAATTGGTTCATCAGTGTTGATCGAGTTTAACATAAAGATTCCCTCGGTAGGGGCGAAGTTCAAGTCATTCCTATTTATGTTAAACGTTACCCTCTCGTCACCTATCCCTGCTGATATTTCTTTTTCAAAAACACTAATCTAGGCATGAACCGTGGCCAAAAAGGGCCTTCCTAGAATGACAGTTGAATTGGGGGTTTGATCTAGAATTACGAAGTCGGATGGAACAGAAATTTATCAATTTTTACGAGTATGTCTCCAACTATCCCAAGTGGTACTTGTTTTCTCATATCAGCCATTTCCACTCGCATCTTTGTTTTACTAAGGTTTGTTAATTTCAAATACTCGAAAATATTCCTAGGTAGAATGTAACACCCCCATTTTTACATATAGCAGCGGAAGCTAATCTGGGGTATTACTTCAAGGGTACAACAGTCATAATCATAGAAAACGAATCAAACAGAGTCGTTTATGAAAATAAGTTATCATTCATTATTTCTTAAGAGTTTTTACAAAAGAGAGGTTTCCAAAATCTATACAATAAAGTTTGAATGATAATGGTTTTTCCATCTTCATGTCCTCGTCACTCCGTGCCATTAGTTACCTGAGATAAAACATGCTAAAAAGTCAACACAAAGGTTGAGTGAAATCCATAGGTTTAAGTAATAAAATTTGAATGCAAATGCGATATTCGGCTTACGTTGATATACACTCGGTATTGAAAACATAATTTATTATTGCCATTAGCTCATAAATCCGATGCCTTAGGTTATAATGATAATATTGCCCCTGCGGGCACCTTTGCCAAAATACCTGCGTAAATTCTAATGATGTGCAATTGGTTACACGTAACTGGGTACACCAACGGGGAGTCCAGCCCAAATATATATATTCACAACATTCGCGCTTACTACAGAGAGTAATTAACAGTTCATGATTATGGGAACTTAAAGGCAAAGCATTTACTTAGGCAATAGTAAATTGAAATATCATGTAGAAATAATTGCATTCATGTTTATATCATGTATCTCCCTCATGGGTTTATAAAAAAGATTGAAATCCGAGGCTATGAACTCACCTGAACAGTTATAGGGAAATTAATAGCTAATGTATAGGGAATGAAAGTAACGGCTTCAACACGGCAATCACAGACAACCTGGGTTAATATATGGCAAGTCTTAGTTTGATTGTATATATAAGTTTTTGGATATCGATGTTGGTTTTGATATAAAAATTATCATAACACCGTTCGGGCCATCATAGTTTAGAAGTCATTTAGTAAACGTTTGTGGAGCTAGGGCACTTTAAATCGTAAACCCAACAACTCAGACAGAACGTAATACCAAGATGAAACTTCTTAATATGAAGCTCCCTAGTATTGTGGTATGATATGGATCCGGGACATGATTTTTGAAAGCACATCGATGATGAATGATATAAGGATTAGAACATAAGCAGTTTTAAGCATTTTATTCAATATCTGGAAATGTTAAGCACGAGGAGCGTTAATTAAAGTTATGTCTGGTAATGTTTTGAATATGATTTTACACTTTTTCAAAATGTTACATTTTAGACCCTGGGGTTTGGAAAATTGCAAGTAGACCCCTAGGGTTTGCATTTTTACGACTTTGGTCCTTCAACTTTTATTGATATACCAAGTAAACCTTGTACTTTAAAAAGTGACATAATAGACCCCTATAGTTATAACTTTGATAAAATGACACTTTTAGTCCTTTTAGTTATAAGTTTCTGAAATTTACGATATATACCCCTTGCATGGATTATAATTACAAAACATGTCCAAATTGCCATGCAAGCTTAATTTAACATTTCAATAGTCATTTATAAGTTATAATAAACTAAAATATGAAGATTTAACACAACATAAGTTTAATTTAACGATTCGTTAAGTTAAAAGGTAAAACGGGTCAAATTAGGGTTTTAAAATGAAAACGCGCGGGTTTTAAGGTCAAATTATCTTATGACTTATCAAATCACTTATTTTAACATTATAATAGCTTATTAGGATAGGTTATACAAAATTTTAAAGTTTAACTATTACGTTTAAGTAATATACACATGAAATTAGGGTTTGGGTGTTCGGTTTTGGATCAAAAAGGCATAAACTCTTAGGTTTTTGGAGTTCAAAGCTTTATATTATGTGTTAGCAGAACATATGGAACATTATTGAGTTAATGATCCGTATATAAGCTTATAGAACCTGGTTTGAGCTTATAGCTTGGAAACGGTTCGTACGGCTAGAGTAACGACTCTCGGGCTTCGTTTCTTGGTTTCTTTTGCTTCCTTTCTGTACTTGAGACTTCTTAAGATCTATTAGAATTCATATTGAGCAAGGAGTTGCTACTATGAAGGGTTATAGAGGAGGAAGTGGGGGATGAAGAAAAATGAACACACTATGCCCCTATTTATACTCATTTGAAGGTATAATGAGTAAGCAAGCCTTAGGATCTGGTATTAACACATAGAGGGTCTAGGTTATGATGTGTAGAAGCTAGGAAATCAATGGTGGAGGTCTATGAAGTAGCTTTGATGAGGTGTTTGTGTTTGGTGTATGCCGCGGCTGATGGAGGAAAAGGAGAGGCCTGTGCTCTTAATTTTGACCCAGGATTGCTCTAAGTAGGTGCATAAGCTGCTTGAGGTTTATAGTAGAGTTTTGGTGGTCATTTGTACTTGGTAGCAATTTAGAGGGTTAAATGGTATAGATGAAACGGGTCTATTTTAGGTTCGACGGGTCTTCAAAGGTTTAACAAGGTACTTTATGTTCTAAATGATTTAGGTTGATGAAATAGGATTGATTAAGGTCTGGGATTAAAGTATTAGCAATATTAGCTCATTCGTTTGGGGTTAAAACATATAGAATGAAGAATGGGATGTACGAGTTCAACTAGGGCTCGTTTCTGGTTTTCTTGACTTTCTGGCTTATATTTTGCATACTCTTTGATTAAGAATGATGGAATAAAAATACTAGGGATATATAATAGTACAATCAATGAAAGTTTGCGTTCATTGGTTTAGTTAAATAGGTTGAAATTGAGGAAAACGGGTCAAAATGATATTTAGGCATAATTAGGGTTTTCTGAATTCGTTCAGGTTTCTAGGCTTTGATTTCTTGCATATTTCCATGTAAATGATAGATGATGATTTGTAAACTTATTTTATGAGTTTACAATGGCCTTTGGTTGGTTATTTGGGATTATAATGGTTTAAAACAAGTAAACGGGTTAAATGAACCAATTAGATACATTTAGGGTTTCTAGGATATGTTTTACGTACAAGTGAAGTAAAATGATGAAGTAATGATGAAATAATGATTGAATAGGATTGATATGATTGTAAAATAAGTTATTACAACTTAATTGAGTGTTGGTTTGGGTTTACAATGGATAAAAGCCAAGAAACAGGTCATGGTTTAGAATCTAGCTTGGTTTTAGGGTTTAGGGTTTTGAATTAGGGTTTTGAGTGTAAAAAGATGTATGAAAGCTTATGAATAGAATATTTAAGGTTTAAATCTTGTAAAATGAGTGTAGTAACTTGATTAAGTGGTGGTGAAGAAATTAGAATGAAAACGGAGGTAAAACGGCTATTTTAGAGATCATGCTTAATGACTTATACATTGAGCTTTTAGAGATTTGTACTTTGATTTGAAGAGATTTTATATTTCAAATGAGATATCATATTACTTGTACATATGCTTTAGTAGCTTGTGCATTCACTTTAGGGGTTAACCCTTCCATGAGATTAGGGTTTAGGGCATCCGATAATGGTTTAAAGCCCGTTTTGATATGATGTTGCAAATGGTACCTTTTAGGAATAATGTACCTTGTAATAATGATATTATGATATTGACTTGATATGTTATGATGTTTGCTTGACATATATGAAGATAGGATTTGCCATACGTAGGTTGTCCGAGTCCGTTAACTTGAGTTATGCAGGTTATATTGCATACTGAGATATTGGCAAAGTAATGTAATGTAATAAGGCAAAAAAAATTCCCTGAAAAAGGTGAGTTCATATATAACTGATAGATTGTACATCATCTATCTTAATAGATGGATATTTACATTTATGAAAATTGCGGGTTGTTATATAGAACATTTACACTAGCTCCTAAATCGGCCAGATCATAAAAGTTAAAGTTACCGATGGTGCAGGGAAGCGTAAAATGTCCTGGATTAGATTCCTTCGTAGGTAGTTGATCATTGGTGTTTTCATTCTAAGAGTCAGAGAGGAAGGATATTCCTTGGAGATTCTTAATTCTTTTAGGAGAGCTGGGTCCTTCATGTTCAACAATTACTACCTTTGCATGTTCAGATTTTTCCTTCCTGGAATGGAGTTCTTCGGTTAATTGCTCGATCTGGGTTTCTAAGTTTTTAAGTGAGGCGTTTTGGTTCCTAGTGTTAATCTCGGCATTCTCTTAAAGCTTTTTAATCCATACCTCCATTTCAGTACTTCTTCGAGCAGATTCCTCTTGATGCTTAGCCAATAGTTCTTCTAAACTTTGCCTCCTTTCACCATATAGTGGACGGTTATCAGTTTTAGTGTAGTATCCAGGTGGTCCTACACGAAACTTTCCTCCATTACTTTCGTTAAAGGGTGTTGTTCGTCCAAATTCTCCATATCTGACCTCTTCAACTTGTTTAACTTCCTCGTTAAGGGGACAATCCTTGTCGAGGTGAGGTCCTTCGCAAATTTGGCATCCAACCTGGATTGCATGAACACTTTCCTTTAGCTTCTTCATGTCTCGTCCCAGGTTGTCCAACTTATTTACCAAAGCAGCTAGTCCATCCTTGCTACTACTGCTTTCGATATTTCTGCTTGTTGTTCCGTTGTGCCATTTTTGAGAATGATCAGCCATGGTCTGAATTGCTGTGAGAGCTTAGGCTGGTCTCATCCCGGGGATAGGTCCCTGCGAATCAAGCAGTTGACGGTTCATAGTGCTCAAACCCTTATAAAAGATATTTACCTTTTGATGATTAATGATGTCGTGGGTAGGGCACTTGTACAGCAGGTCATTATACCGTTCCCATGCCTGGTATAATGATTCGTCTCCTTATTGCTTGAAGTTGTGAATATCTTCAAAGCTGCTTCGCGGTCATAAAAGGTGGGCAATACCTTTAGATAAAGGCCTTTTTGAGGAGATCCCGGGTATTTATAGTTCCTGGGGCTAGTCTGTCCACCCATCGCTTTGCGGATCCGGTAAGAGTAAAGGGAAAAACTCAGAGCATTACTACATCTTTAGAGACTCCGGGAATATTAAATAAGCCAACAATGCTGAGGACCCGATCAATGTGATCGTGAGCATCCTCGTCTTTGTTCCCTGAGAAAGTATCTTCCATTAATTCGCACATGAATTGACTCTTGATTTTGAAATTAACATTGTCTCCGATTTCGGGTTTAACCACGCTCGGTGCCTGGTTTTCTCGTGATAATGCTAGGTATTGTTCCACAGTAAGAGTATCGACGTCTACTCCAGCTATGGTTCCTGCAGATATAGAGTTTAAAAGAGAAATAATGAAATATTCAAATTAATTCTAATTTTTAGCTCCCTAGCAGCGGCACCAAAAACTTGATGCGTATATTCTTTTGAAATATATTTTTTTACTAAGTTTTAAATTTATAAAACTCGATCTACCTAACCACGCACTAACGGGCAGAGAACCTAATCGTGGGTAGTATAGAATGGTAAATCCGAGGTTGTCTCAAGAGCTAATTTGTAATTAGTTTTAATTTGAAATGTCATGTTTTGAAAATGGTTTTTGATTTTAATTGAAAGGAATTAAAAATAACTGAAAGTAAAAGAGTTGGAGATATCAAGAGAGAAAATGTGCTAACCTAGTTACTTCATTACTATTGTTATGAAAAGGCTAGTATGTGCAATGTTAAACTATGGTTTCATTAGTGGTTTCAAACGTCGATAGACCTGAATATGCATATATAGTCTATCATATACTTCATGCGATTCCGAATCAGTCCCAAATCATCCAGGAGGTAGGTTATCCAGGTTGCAGTGATTAATCCCAACTATTCCCAAAACATATCTAATAATCTATAAAGATTATTAACCTCCTCTGAAAGAGTTTCTGTGCTTTTTAAGTATTAAGTGATAAGTGCGGTGACTGGTTAGTTCTTACACTAGGTAAGGAGTTAGTGATCCTCCCTAGTACCCATTAGATCCCATATTGACAAGATAATCTAATTATGGGGCAAGCTAGGTCCAAACCACCCGTACTACCGAAACCCAGGATTACACGATAGTCTAGGAATATCTAATGAAACCATAATTTAACAGGAAACAATCATAACAACAGTAATTACATAACTAGGACAGCACTTTAAGTGCTTAGCCGCTCATGGTAACGGAAACACAGTAAGAGAACGGAAGAAATCATATATTGAAAACTCATATTTCTTATAGTATTCGTATTTGAACGATTAAATACAAAAAGTAAGTAAAGTGTGATCTCCCTTCGACTCCAGGTGTAATTCTTTAAAGGTTGGAAGCTTTTGTCGCCTCTCCAAATGGCTATGGAGGAAGTGATGTCTGAATAGCTTGAATGAGGCCTCTATTTAAAGGTTTTGAACCTGTTACGGCGCAACTAATAAAGGTGTTACACTGTAACCTTCTTACACGGCATTCCATATTTAAGTAGCTTGTTACGGCGTCACCAGATATGGTGTTACGACGTAACCTTCAAATAATGTCCATAAGTATGTGATCTTCATTCCATATTTGTAGATTCTCTTGGTTACGGCGTAACTGGATAAGGTGTTACGCCGTAACTATAACTTTGACAAGATTTCCTTCCAAATATATGGTTACGGCGTAACTAGATATGGTGTTATGCCGTAAAGTCTTCTTTGATCTTCTTACTTGCTTAATTTATGTTACGGTGTAACCATTTTAGGTGTTACGCCGTAACATTCTTTAGAATTTACACTTTTAGTCCTTTTTCCCTTGTTTCGTGTCACTTTCCTGCATTTCACCTGAAAACTACAAAATGATAGAAAATATCTCGTTTTTGAGCATTAGTGAAACTTTTGCAGGTAATATAAGGGGTATTTGGCCACCAAAAAATATATTAAATATTTGATGTTATCCGTATGGTATGGAGCGGATATGCCGTATTGATGTTTGGGAAGACAAACTCGATAAATTAAATTAAAAACAGTTCGGGTTGTCTCCCGGGAAGCACTTTTCTTTTCCGCTAAGTCTTTCAGTTAGACTTTTCTTCAAGCTCTTCATTCCATCTCATGAACGCTTATGTGCCCGCGTATGAGCCATTCTTTAATCTTCGCATCTCGAATAAATTCGGGTCTAAGATTCAAAACTCCTTTGTAGAAACCCTTCAGCTTTTGGTATGGATGCGAGATTCCATTCATCTTATCTTGTTCACTTACCTTTAGTAATGGCGGGATCTTGTTGCATTTTTCATTACTGAGGTGTTTGAACCTCGGGTTTGACCACGCCATTTGGTAAGTTACACTATCATCCCCATCGCGGATGGTAATGATTTCATCAAACCTTTTGGCTTCTACACACGAAGCTTTACAAAAAGGTTCTCCAACTATCACATCTCCAATTCCTTCGTCAAGATAAGGATCCATATCTTCCACAACTGTAAAATCAGTAATAACATAAAAGTTTCTGATAAAAACTAGTGCATTAACGAAGTTTCCTAGTTCATTCCTCCCTCTAAATTCAATTTTGTCTTTCATTATCATGTTATAAAACTTTTTAGACATCACATTAATAGGCAAAATTATGAGGAAATTAGCATGTACATACTCGAAACCTATCATGCACGAAAACCTTAAGTTGTAGGCACAATCGATATGGATTCTCCTTTCAATGTCACACTCACTAGGGTAATCATCCAATCCACCAATGAAATCACACCTAGTTTTGACTATTTCCATCATGGGCTTATTAACAACCTCACCTTCCTTAACGATGGGCTCTAAGTCATCAACTCGATTTCTTCTAATCTCTTGGGGCTCATTCAGATCGTTCAATTCAATATAATCTCCATATAATAGGTCAAATGATCTATTTAAGATTAAGGTTTCTCCCATCAACTTAGCTTCCAAATCGAGGTCCATTCTTTCTCTTAAGCTTAACATGTAGACCCTCTTAATTAAACTACTAGCAGGTTTAACACTTTTAAAAATAATTTTCTCATCCCCTACCCTCAAATTAATCTTTCTTTAAACACATCAACTTTAGCATGGGCGATAGACAAAAACGGTCTTTCGAGGATCAAGGGCACATTGACATCCTCGAGAATATCTAAGATTATGAAGTCTACGGGGAAAACAAACTTACCAATCCCTACTAGTACATTTTCAGCAATTCCCTTAGGATGTTTCACTGTCCTATATGCTAATTCAACAGTCAACTTAGTATGAGCTAATTCGCCTAATCCTAGATTGAGGTAGGTCGAGAAAGGCATGACACTTACGCTAGATCCTAAGTCAGCAAGGGATTTTTCAAAACAAACATTATTAATATAACAGGGTAAAGTGACACTTCCTGGGTCTTTCTCCTTTCGAGGTAGGGCATCGTTGCGAAGTGTAGTCCCAATTGAATAGGCATCTAAATCTTTCAGTCTATACGATCCCTTCTCTTCTCCATAGCAATCATCACACAAATGACTAGGAAAGGGAATAGTCACTTATCTTGGTTCAAAAAGCAGCTTACTGTTCTGTTGGGCCGATACGGTGTATTGGGTGGATCCTATACGGCGTATGGGGGTAGTATCAGTTTCAATAGTAGTCGATATTGAGTTGACATGATCTCTTAGGTTTGTTTCAGTAGAACTAGGTAAACTTCCAAATCCTCTTTTTTGTAGTACCTTGCTTATTTGCCCTATTTGAATCTCCAAGGTTTTGATCGAGACTCCTTGGTTTCTGATAGCAGCATCTGTAGAAGCTCGAATTTCCTTGATCAGGTTGAAGTTTTCTTCGCGTATCTTTACTGATTCATTCATAAACTTGCTCAGTGATTCTTCCATTGATTGTCTTCGCTCTTGATACAAAGGATTTGCATTATTTCTTTGGTAGAATCCCAGAGCTGTTGATCTATATAGCCCTCCTTGTTGGAAAGGTACACCAAATTGAGTATAATACGCTTTTTCAAGGGTCTTTCCTTA
This sequence comes from Tanacetum coccineum, assembly GCA_026074375.1. Classification (NCBI taxonomy): domain Eukaryota; kingdom Viridiplantae; phylum Streptophyta; class Magnoliopsida; order Asterales; family Asteraceae; genus Tanacetum; species Tanacetum coccineum. The sequence continues at coordinate 35,446 of BQNB010017720.1, read as the reverse complement.
TTCTTTAAGTGGACAGTCTTTGGTGTAGTAGGGTCCTTTACATAGCTCACATCCCACCTGAGCAGCATATACCTTTTCATTAACCTTCTTGATTTCCCTTCTAATATTATTAAGTTGTGCTTGGATGGCAACCAATCCATTAGAAGTTTCAGTACTTCTTGTCCTAGATGTTTCATTGTGCCATTTTTGAGAATATTTAGCCATTTCTTGGATGGCAACTTTTGCATCAGCAGCTGTCTTAGTTGGTATGACACCTTTGGAATCAAGAATTTGTCTAGTCGGAACTTCCAATCCATTATAAAACAAGATCACCTCTTGCATCTTCGTCAAGTAGTGCTGAGGGTATTTCATCAATAGTTTTTTAAACCTTTCCCATGCTTGGTATAGAGTTTCACCAGGTTCTTGTTGAAAGTTATCGATCTCTTCCATTTTCTTAGAAGTTCGGGTAGGTGGACAATACTTGCTCAGAAATTTTGCCTTTAGATCTTCCCAAGTTTTAATTGAACCAGATGGTTTGTTCCTTATCCAACGACTCGCGGCTCCAGTTAAGGACAAAGGGAAAACACAAAGCATTATTTGATCTTGAGTTATATTAGGAACATGGAATAAATCGACAATCTTAAGAACTTTTTCAATATGCTCGTTCACATCTTCATGATCCGAACCATTGAAGGTGTTGTCACGTAGTTCTTTGAGAAATTGGCCTTTTAGTTCAAAGTGATATTTGTCATCGATTTTAGGCCTGGTAACACCCGATCCATAGTCTCCTCGGGTCTTGCACATGTATTCTTCCATAGTTTCCGTCATTGTTTCTGCAACTTCTTCCTCGGAATTTTCTTCTAGATCAATAAATAGATCGAATTTAGGTGAACTCGATTCGTCAAGACTTAGTGTCTTGAAAAGCTTCCTAGATGAGCGAAATTCTCATTCTTGATTTTCGAAAGGTGTAAATAGTTCATTTGTTGAACTCCTTGTCATGCACTACCTGAAACAGAGGATAAACAATCAGTAGGATAGGCTCTGAAGAAAGAAAACACAGAAAATGAAGCACGGGAATCAAACATGAAGAATCTGTTTCTGCTGTTATATCAGGTGATCGATACGCCGTATTCAATTAATTTGAATAAGCCGTATAGATCTGTTGAACATAATACACTGTATTGGTTAAGAAAGTTAGATACGCCTTATTCAATTAAATTGAATACGCCGTATCAGGTTATCGACCAGAACATTGTATAGTAAATAATAAAATAAACAAAACAACCCCACAAACAAAACAAACAAATACACAAGCAAACAATTAAAAACAAATATACAGAATTTTACATTAATCTAAATTACACTAATCCTAGGGGTTAAGTTAATCTAGGGTTATAAACCAAAATATTAAATAAAAATAAAGATTAAACAACTTCACTTCCTGGCAACGGCACCAAAAACTTGATGTGTCGTCGTGTAGGTTGTTATATTAGTTATCAAGTTTTACATTTATATTTTGCCGACTTAACCTAAAACAACACTTTAACGGTCAGTGTACCCTATCAGATGTAGTTTCGTTGGTAAGTAGGGTGTCGATCACTAAGAGCGAGAGCGTTAATCTTATAGTTCTATCAATATTTTGGTTAACTAAACTAGGTTAATTTAAACTATGTTAATTCTAATCTATGTTAAACCTATGCTAAACCTATGTTAATCTTAATTCTAACGGATAAAGGGGGGTTTCAGTCTGAGAGACTCGCACAGGTTTTGTGGTAACTTAAATCAATTTAAAACACAATAACACACGCAAGCGGATAATCAAAAGATGGAAGAGTGGTCAAGCCAAATATAAAAAAAACTTTATTAACCATGATTAATCCAATATAAATGTTGGTTTGTTTATTTTAGTGCAATGAGTGCTTATCTCTAGGCGGCATATTATTCCAAGATTTATGCGGCACTTCTTCCTAAAACCTAGACACGTAGAACTCTGTCATAATTAAACACATTCGCATAAAGCATCCTATTTGCTGATTATAATCTATCTTAGGAGATTAATAATGGTGATCTTATTAAACCCTAGCTCCTAAAGACTTTACCCACTTACTGCTTAACGGCTATTTATATACTAGTAGTCCACTATCCGAGTCTTTACCAAAAGAGTCAGTACGTTATTTGTTGATCCTAGGTCACCTGCTAGTCCAACTTGTTCACATAAACCAATGGTAAAGATAGGTCAATATTTGTGATCCTATTACTCTAGATATATAAATTGCGGATATAAAGAGCCATCCCAGCATCTAGCTAGCGAGATATTTTGCATTCCTAGATCCAGTTGAATGATGGGTCGCATATTTAAGCACGTAAACAAGTATAAATTGATAAACATAATCAACAACCAATGATGAATTAAGCAATCGATATAAACAAACCAAACATTTAAATCTTCATAATCATGGCTAATACCCAAGGATATTAGCCCTTAACCATTGTAATCAATACAAGAATAATAATTTAATGAAGGTAAACTAAGCGAGTTAAACAAATGATACCAAAAATCAAATGATTAATAGGTGTTTCCTATGGAATTAATAGTTTCGCTTGAACTCTTCTGCTCTTCTTGTCTTCTAAAAATCGACTTTTGTGGTTATGGTATCGAAAATATGATCAAGCACACCTAAAATTTGTTTTTAGGTTTTCTATTTATACTGTTTGAAATTTGGTCGATACACCGTATTGGTTGAGATCAATATGGCGTATTGGGAGTTTCTTGGAGTAGGGACCACATTCAATATCTTCCAGAATATTTAATTGCTATATCTTAGATACGACATATAGAAGCCTTCTGGATACAGCGTATAGGTCTTCGTGGTTCCTTGTGAAGTGCATGCAAAAATACGCCGTATCTTCCTTGATGGATACGACGTATTGGATGTCAGAACAATATTCTTCATATTTCTTCGTTTTAAGCTCCAGAATGCGTGCCATTTAGCTAATTTTCACAAAGTACACCATAATTACTCCAATTCTCTAACATTAAACGATTTAGTGCCAATTCTTGCAATAATTATACAAAATGGGTCATTTACATGGGATAAATGATGCTATAAAAGTGACGTTATTTGATGTCATCAAAGACATGTTACTTCTTCATGTTCAGAACAAGTTATTCAATCTTGAGGGTAGTAACATTGTCGACTTGGCAGTTGCACTGAGAATGTTCACCAAAATAATCATTATTCATAAACGTGTCAAAGATGTCCAGCTTGGTGTTGAAAGTTATCAAAAGAAGCTCAGTCTCACCAAACCTCAAGAATATTTTCCCAACATCTCTACCAAAGAACCATACACTTCATCTTTCGATCCACTCGGGGTTGTCTATGAAGTCTCATGCAACCGAAACAGACTAATGCAAGCTGATGAGCTCTACAAGTTCTCGGGCGGAACACTCACGCTTATTCGAGACAAACTTCATTACAGGGTGCTCAACTTCAGAATGGGCTACAACAAAGGCATGCCCAAGAGAAAATGGTCATCCACGGATCAAAGATGATCAAAAATCATTATGGATATGATCGACGAAATACTGTGGGAAAGGAGAGTCATGCAGAATCTGGAAAGATTGGTTGGTGCTAGAGAAATTGAGATGGACTACAGGCTGATGCAGAGGACATTATGACTTTGTCATACTGGATTTCTTCTTATAACAGGTCTAATCTCATTATCTATCTTGTGAATATATGTAATATATGTAGTGTAGACTTGTAAAATAGGCTAATATAGTGTTTGAGTATGAATTTTTAAGAATTTTTCAATAAACTCAAAATCTTTCAAATTAACGTACTCAACACTATATAATACCCAAATGTTCCTAATAAGGCTTGTCAATAATCAGAACATTTTTCTCCTAAACAATTTTCAAATATATATGAATCAATTGATATCCAAAATATCAAAGGATTTGACATTTTTGATAAGGAGAGAAAATGTGATTAAAATATAAGGTTAATGATGTGATCTAATGACTCTAGTGCAGCTTCTTCCTCACATGTGTAAAACACCTTCGAATATTGACGCACATATACAAGGGGAGCAAATTTGGAAAAGAAAACATCAAGGTACAAAAAGTTTTGATTTTATATCATCAGTACCTTGGTTGAGTTTTTCAATTGGTTTTAAGACAATGAGAACAATATCCAAAGACCGACCATGTAATTAATTTTATGAAGTTATAAGGTGGTTAAGGTTAGGTATTCATTCCCATGATCCAACCAGAAATTGAGGGATCTACCCAGGGACATTCCATTAGATAGAATAGAAGTCCTTAGGTATGATACAAAATGAGTAAAAGTAAGAAAGGGGATAATGCAGACTAAGACAGAGCTAACACTGGAACAAACCCAAAAAGGTGTTAGTGATGAAGTCTTGATAAGCATTGAAGGGGTTAAAGAATGAAAAAGAAATGTAAAGATAAAAGGTAAAAAGAAAGAAGCCCTTCATACAATTAGGCAGAACCCAAGTCAATACATATGCTATCACAAACACTAAGATGTTGTCTGGTATTAAAGATAGACATCATGGACCCAGTGATGCAATGCACAACCCTCCCTAGCCACTCAATGTATCTCAAAAGACTCTTGCTTCATTTCTCACAGAGATTAAACACATTTATATCGACTTTCTCACTCCGAGTTAGTTGGTATTGAAAAGGTGGCAGTCTGCTCCAGCCTCCGATCACTAAAACCAAAAATGCACTATCGAGTCTAGAGCCACTAAGAGATCATTAATAAATCTCATTAGTAAAATAATCCAATATATTTGTTATTCATACACTATGAAAACAAGTAATATCTTAAGAGTCCTACGCATTATCCTTGTGATATTGCCAGAACATCAGAGTGATACTTAAGTATTCACAATGGCGATGGAAATCCTTCTAAAGCCAACATCAAACAAGCTCTACGGTAGGTGATTTGTGAGATCCTATATGGATCAAACTTGTGGCACTGGTTATCGATTCGTTCTAGACTATGAATTGACGGTTGACGAATTTTGAAATACATAAAACTCTCGATGTGTTGCAAAACCACTTTAACAAGTGAGATATCGATTGATTTACAAATCATGTTTTGATTCAATTAGTGAGACGGTAACTCACCGATTCACTCTTATCGTGTTGTCTGCTTTGAGAAGCTTCGGTAACGAGAACGGCTAGCGCAGCTGCGAAACCCTGTCAAGGAGATTCTTTTGAATTTTACCTGATCACGGACAGAATTTATACTGATTAACGGGGAACCATGGTTATTGCAACCGTATTTGACAAAGTAACAAAGACACTTTTGTCTATATATGTTGTTTATCACTAACCCATTCATACAGGTTTCTTGACAACGGAAACAGTTAACCAATGACGAGTCGAATTCATAGCCACATGCTCATACCCCTCCGACATATGTAAAGACATTATGAAAGCTCAAGTACATGTTTAAAAAGACTTCCGCTACTCTGATACTGCACGTCTTCCTTGAAGCCAAAAAGTGTTAAAGTTAAAGAATTTCAAGAAAGATGATTATACAAGCTTTCTAGATAAAGAAAGGTATGAGCATGTTGGTCCATAAGTCACAAGTTCACAAGAAGTGTAGGTTCCCGAATTCACACAAACATGTATAGATCTAAAGAGATCTAGAGAGAGAAAGTTAGAAAGAGAGAATAGTTGAGAGAGAAAAAGGAAACCATTTAGTTTCCCTGTGAAAGTTTTCATTTTATTTTATATAAAAATACAAAAATATTTTACACTTCTATTCTTATTTTAGTATTGAAAATAATTGTTTGTTAATTGTCGTTTCGGCTCATCTTTAGTTAACAAATTATAAGAGAGGTATAAGGAGGGTCGATCCTACGAACTTCGACCAGAAAGGAGAAGGTTTTTAAAAGCTTCGCGCTTACCCGCTCCTTCGCTTCTTTGTGCGTTTTCTAGAGAGCTACCATGCTCTTTTGACTTTCGGTTACCAAAAATATTTTTCTTTCTTATTTTTATTATGTATTATTTGAAAAATCTATAAATATTCTTCTCTATCCTCTTATTCGTTTAATTCTTATTCTCTTAACCTTCTTATCCGATAATTCTTCAAAATGTCTTGGTTTTCAAGATGCTCGTGGTGTGGAGGTCCGTTTAATGGCGGAAATTGTCAGCATTGTACCAATGTGAGTTTGGGAGACGAGTTTGTCCGTAACCCCGATCCCATTTCAAATGATGAAACACTCGATTTTTCCTACCCACATCCACAACCCCAAGCATCTTCGCTCAACCAATTTCATTGTTTTCATTGTAAAGATCCATTAGAAGAAGGTGAACATTGTCAACGGTGTACTTGCAAGTGGTGTGGATATGGTCTTAGAGAAGGATCTTGTTGGATTTGCCCTTCAAGAGATGAAAATTCATCCATTGATGCTCCTAACTCTTTCAATGATCTTCCAAACGTTTTCACCCACCCTCCACAACCCCAGTACGAGACATACTCGTGCGAGTTATGTGAAAATGATTCTCACCATGGTTATGATTGTCCACCAGGGTTCCCGCTTGTCTATGAGCAGGAACCGAGCTACAATCAAAACTTTAGTGATAATTATTATCCACAAAATTCACCGAGTTTTCTACAACAATATCTTAATTGTGAAAAATATGGGGGTCCTCATGAAGATTATCAATGTCAGCCGTAGCATCAAAATCACTCTGAGCTTAATCCTTGCTATGATTTTAACCCTTCCAGTTTTAATCAACCCTCGCAGTATTCCATCGATCATCAGCCTCAGATTATTCAAGAAGATCAGGAGTGTATAAGTAAATTAAATAATGAATTTATTGAAAGTGTACGATCTATGTTTGAGTAGTTTCGTGAATGACTGCAGGCTACTAATATTAGTACCCATACTCTCGAGCCTTCGCGACGTTTCAATTATTTTTATGATGACAATGATTACAAGGAGAGTACTATTCCTTTGAATGAAATTGTTTCTCAAATACCTCTGTCTATTGCAATCACACCCGTTTTACTGACTTTGGAGCCCGAGGACTCTCTCATCATGGGGAATGAGGAACTTAGCACTATTCCTAAAAAGGAATCAGACAAAGTAATAAAGTCTAGTGTTGAGGACCTTGTTCCAATCCCATGTGAGTCTGAGGATACATTCGGGAGTGATAGTGAGTGTGATTTACCTTCGTGTAATGATTTCTCTCCCATTAACGTTTTTGAGGAAAAATCCGTGACTTTCTCTAACCCTCTATTTGATTCAAATAATGATTTTACCTCTAGTGATGACGAGTCACTATCCGATGAGGACGTTCCGAAATATAATGTTAAAATTTACTCGAACCCTCTTTTTGAATTCGATGACGAATATATCTCTAGTGACGTAAATCCTCTTTTTGATGAAGTGTTAGAGAACATCGAGAGTAAGGACTCTTATGTTTCTAACCTTAATGAGCCGCCTTTGTTAGTCACACCTCTTTCCGATGCTAATAAGGATGAGTGTTTCGACCCAGGAGGTGAAATTGATGAGATCGATGCTTTTCTAGATATTGATGTTTCTACGGATATTGAGAACGGTTATCATGATTCGGAGGGAGACATAATCGATCTTGAATGTTTTCTTATAAATGAAACTATCCCTAATCTCCCTCCCGAGGTATTTTTAGATCATGACCCAAGAAGTTTAAAGAATGGACCTGATAAAGATGATTTGAAGAGTCTTGTTAAAATTTTCTACCTCGGGATTCATGAGAAAACTTTTTCTCCAACATATGTGAGCTTACCCTATGAGGATCTCCATTATCTTTCCCTCACATATGTTATTTGAATTTTTCTTCCTTATTTCACCTATCCGGTAGATTCTTTTCTTCCTCTCTCCTCCGGGAGTGAGGATATCATTTTTGACCCCGGCATCTCCGCTTATAGTTTTTATTCCTTAGAACTAGTGGCATATAAATGTCCGATGAAAGTTTGCTCTTCATCATGTTTCGTCCCTAATATCATGATGATATGGGGAGGGTCAAGCTAGAGACTCGCACAAAAACAATCACTTCGTGGGTGGCAACCCATGCTTATCCTTAGTATTAGTATAATATTTATTAATAAGTGTGACGTGAGGAGGCTCGCCTCTTCCTTTCTCGTGTTTCGTGGTTTGTGTTTTATGTCCAGGATTTCTAGGATTTTGAAGACTCTCGTGCTCATGGTTTTGTCCATCGTTCACTCGATCTTCAATCCTTAGCATGCTTATTTATAGGAATTTTATATCCTAGATCTTATTGATTAACGTTTATCTATTAGCATAATTAATAAACGGCTTTAGATTTGCGTAGAGACCCCTTAATATTTGGATTATGCCTTGAAATTAGTATGGGGGTGGTAGTCTCACATTTAGGACAATGTTTAGTTCTAGTATGGGGGATCTTTCGATTTGATCTTGCTTGCATTTGCCTTGTCTTCACGTAACCCCGTTTTACCACCAAAAATATGTGATTTTATGCCAAAATTAAAAATTTTCAAAAATAGAATAAGTGTTTTGACACATAGTTTTGTCTTTTTAAGAATAAATTTTGACTTGATCGAGCATGTTACGCTCTAGCTTGCCCCTTAACTTATATAAATTTAAGCTTTTGCTAGTCTTTTATACAAGAAGCTTTAAAACGTAAATTCTAGCTTGAAAGAGCCAAGATTTTGCAAGTTTCCATGATAGACTTTAAATATGCAAAGCTTATTTTATTAGACTAAGCATTCGTGGATCTTTTTAGTAAAGATTTTAAATTTGCGAAGAACGAGAAATGATAGAGTTTTATATAAGTTAGATGCTAAACATAGAGTAGTTGGATCTCTTTAAAGCTCATAGAGGTTAATTGTGGCTTTTTGCTCCCATCAGCTTAATAAACGTTATATAATTGTTGAATAAATAAAGTCACTTTGGTTTTTGCGATTCTTAGTTTAAATCACTTCGTAGAGATTCCTTCTGGTGAAATTAAGGTACACATCGAGGTTTTGTCAGTGTTGTGGGGAAATAGGCTACCGATTCCTGACGGCTCGCTACCGTTGTCTAGGTAGTTAAAAGACCACAGGACTTGAAATTTGGCTATAATAATAATAATTATGTAATAAACCGAAGCCGAAATAAGACTTCTGGATCATGGTCGGCTCGCATACCGATGTGACAGTCGTTTAAAGGGTGGAGGTATGAATAAATAATAAAAACTCTGGGCTGATAAAGGTTTACTGTCTCTGGTCGGTTCACTGCCGATGTGGCAGTCTTCAAAAGAAGGCTCATAGTAAGAATAATAAATCTGAGACTGATAAAAGTTTGTTGCGTCTGATCGGTTCACTACCAATGTTACAGCCTTCAAAAAGGTCGAGGAAATTACCGAGGTCAAAATAAGACTACTGGCTCTTGTCGGTTAGGACGCTCAATGTGTCAGTTGTTTAAAGGACCAAGGTTTAATAATGTTGCAATAATAATAATAATAAGAATAAAGCCAAATTTCGACTCCGGGGTTATCTAAATAAAGCCTTCGTCTCTGGACTCGTAGTTGAGTTGTTTCGGATGAAATAAAAAGGATAACCCCTAAATCATGCGAAATTAGAACCTTAATGTGGACCTTATTCTCACCATATCGTCTCTTTAGGAAAGGATTTCAAACTAATTATGGTCTAAACCGGGTTTACTTTATATGAATAAGGCCTTAATTTATTTATCACCAATAATAAGAATAAAATCCTTAGAGGACTTAGGAATAATGGAGCAAAAAGTAGCTATGCATACACAATTAGCATCTATGAGTAGTGTTATCATATTAACTTGTATTTAATAATGATTTCGTTTTTAAGCTTAGTTTGGGGCGGGTGAAAAATCGAGAACGATGAATTTATCCGTTTAGTGTTTCTTGTTCCGTGATCCTTAAAGTCATGAAATGATAATAATAAATGCATAAAAATGGTAAAACGAGGGGATTTTTAAAACTAGTGATTTCTTAATCCCCTTAGATGAACACTTAGCTACTTTTCAAGGTAATTAGTCTCAGGGGGTTGAAATTTTTAGTTTTCTAAGTATGTATTTATGACATTGCGTGAGGACATGGCAATAGCATAGTATGAGGGATTTTTGATATGTGTCTAATCACATATCATTTTTCCTTATTAAAATGAGCTTAAAAGACCAAAAATATATGAAAAATGCATTGTATATGTGTGTTTTGTAATTTATGTCTTGCAGGTAACGGATATATCAAAAATGGACAAAAGCGATACCAAAAAGGACAAAACCCAAGAATGAGATTGAAAGAGTGCAATAAATCAAAGCCGAAGGCGTATACATCCTTAATGGGCCAACCCGTACCTATTTTATTGGGCCGGGTCAGCCCATTAACTTTGTATCTACACTAATCCAAGCCTAATAATATAACAAAAGCATAATACAAAGTCCAAATCCATCTCCTAAAATCCAATTCATATCCAGGCCCAAACCAAAAGCCCAAACTTTTATAACCCTGGACCCAAGTCAAACGTATAACAAGGGTCAAAGCAAAATTACTGTACATCTTGTACAACTTTCCATCCCTCCATTTTTACACATAAACAAACGCACGCAGGGTAAATTCTCTCTACTCTCACACGCTCAAAGTGCTTCTAGAAGACCATTCCTGACACCACTGACACTACCCCAAGCCACATTGGTAATCCCTCACTCTCTTATTGGTTGTTGATGTGTGGCTATATGATCAAGGGCTCAAATTGGATTTGTATGATCTAAGGGTTTAGAGTGAAGGATTGGAGATGCTCCTAGAGGTTCTGGATCCTTCCCCTCCTCACTATAAATAGAGGAGAAAGCTCACACAAGAAATCATCTAGTAGCTTAGTGTAGTTTAGGAGTAGTGTAACTTATTTACTTAATTTTTAGCTTATTTGTCTTTTAAATATTGTAATTTCTCTTTTTAAAGAATGTAACCTCTTTATTATTAATAAAATTCAGTTTACTCTTAAATTGTGTTGAATTTATATGTTTTACTTTTATACAAATTTTATTTAGAATGTGTTTTGAATAAGCTCATTAAGCTCTTATCTACCTAAAAAGCTAGTTCATACTCAGTTTAGCTTGTTCAAAGCTAAACTGATTAAGCTTTAACTTTGATCATTCAAAAAGTCAGTTTAAGCTTTTGGAAGATAAGCCAAACCTGGAAGGGCTTATAAGGACTTTACCATCTTATCTCTGATAAGCTTGTAGATAAGCTCCTTTGAGCATTTTTTATCCTTGTTTGAGCTAGGATCAAGGTATGTTCTCATTTCACTTTCTAGCTTAATTTCTTGTTTTGCTTATCAAGTTGCTTATTCTCTGCTTATGTCTGCTTATTACCTGCTTCTTTGTGTTGATTTAGCCTTTAATTAACTTATTGCACTTAGTTTATAACTCAGTTTAAGTTTGATTTAAGTTTTCTATAAATTTGTCTTTATAGTAGTTTAATTAACTTATTAGTATAGCTTATCAGTTTGTGCTTATTCTTATAAGATTTGTGCCTTAATTGTCATTAAATATCATTATTCTTAATCTATTTTCAAAATTCATTGATTAATAAAATCTGTCTTAGCTTAAAATTGGTTTTAAGAAGTTTAAAGGGGTGTTTGGAACAAGCAGTATTAAGTATTGTTTGCTTGTTCTAGGTTATCAAGCCAATTTTCATAAGCTCTAATTTAGTTTAAATACAAGTTTTTATAAGTTTAAAATGAGTTTTGTTAAGTTTTGAAGTAGTTTTATCAAATTGTCAAATTTGTTAGTTAAAAGGTTTTTCAAATCTGCTTATTTGTTGGGTTTATGAAAAGGATGCTTAAGGTATGGTTTTTATGTTCAAAATCTAGTTTCTAGTGCATCTTTATCCATCTGTTTGAGTTGATATTATTTGGAAAATCCTTTTGAGCATTTTAGTCAAAACAGTCAAGGTTATGGTTTGTTCTTAAAGGGTCTCATTTTGCAGATAATTTGAGGTCAAATCATAGCTTATTTTTAGTTAATTTTTGTTAAAATTAGCTTATTATAGTATAAGCTCAATGTGTTTCAAGATTTTATTTAGTTAAAAATCATTTTAACGTCTTAATTTTAAGCTTGAAAGTGTCATTTTTCTCAAAAAAACCAAAAACAAAGTAGTCAATCTGTCATTTTCTTTCATCTTTTTCTAGCTTATTTCTTAATTTAGTTTTCTTAATTTTTGCTTATTTATGTTAATAGGGTATAGTACTTAATCTGTTTTGAGCTTTTAGCTTATTTCCAGTACTTAATTTGTCTTAAATCTTGCTTAAAAAGATGTCTTAAGTCCTTAGAAACTATTTTTGAGTCTGCTGTCTTAAAGGATTTAATTGATTTCAGCTTAATTTGGTTGATTAATTTCTAGTCATTATTGCTTATTAGGTTTAGGTCTTGATCTGTTTTTAGCTTATTTGTCTTTTCCTTTGCTTATTGTGTCCTAAATAAGCCAAACAGTTTAGTCTTTAGTCATTAGATATAATAAGCAAACCTGTCACCTTTTTCAGCATTTTTCTAGCTTATTATTAAGTTTTGTCAAAAAGTCCATTTATTAAAAGTGCTTATTTTAGCTTATAGATTAGCTTTTTCAAAAGAAAAATAAAAAAATGTTTTACAAAAAGTGCAGGTCCAGGATTCGAACCTGCGACCTCACCTTCACAACACCAACACCTTAACCAGTAGCGCCCTTGGGACTTTTCTGTCATAGTCTTCTTCCATTAATTACTTATGCACATTTTTAGTTTTAGCTTATTTGCTTATTTGATATTTCCTGGCTTATTGATTAGTGCTTTTTGTTTTGTTTTTCTTTTTAAACATTAGGAATAGTATCTAATATTTTTATAAATTTTCTCAATTTTTTATAATTAAGTTTAATATTTTTAATTCAATCTTTAGTATAATTTAGTTTAAAAAATAGTTTTAAATAGTTTAAAAATTCAAAAAAAATATTTTCTTTGCTTTTAAAATTAGTTTAAGTCATTTAGGTTTAAAAAATTTGCATTTCACGTTTTTTAGAGTTTATTTTGATAATTTTTGTTTATCCGTTAGTCGTTAATTAATCGTTAAGTGTTTAATTGTCGTTAGAATTTAATTGTGCCTTTAATTCTAGTTTAGCGTGCCCTTAATTTGCTTTTCCTTTGCGTAATTAGTTTTAGAAACCAAAACCAAAACTTAAATGACAATCAAGCTCGATTTGCGATATGAACATGAAATTCCATTCACCTCTCACCGAGGAGAACGATACCCGTGTTGATTACTTATTATTCTTTCCTAAGAATAATTCGTATGTTACTTTGCTTATGTATTTTATTATATATATTATTATAATTGAGGGGTTTTTGATGAAACATCAGGTACCTCTGAGATAATGTCAGAACCATAGTTGGAAAGATTGGCCATCAGGACCACCTTTGCATTAGAGACATCATCACATTCAGAATCTTAAGCATCAAGATCCTCAGTCTGGAAAGCAGCAGTGTTTGGAATGGTTGTCTGAGCAACTTGACCATCTGGAATGCGTGGATTTGCAAGAAATGCGAGTTGCTCTTCATCTAAAATTTGACCGGGTTCATGTGCTTCAGCCAACATTGCCTTTTCTTTAAACCATACATGGTTCCTAGGACTTTTAGGCTGAGTGCATTTCCTAGCCATGTGTCCTTCACCTTGACAATTATAACATTTAACCACCCTTGCCCGCCCTCCTGCATTATTTTCCTCTGAACTAGTAGCATTACCCTTATAGCCAGTACCAGCATAACTTTGTCCTTGCCTCCCTTGAACTTGTTGCACAGTAACCCTGCCGTCTTGAATGGTGGCCTGGTTTCTCATATTAGAGGAAGTTCTAAGTTGATTGTTGGTTGAAGGGAACCTCAAAGAAGCTACAGTTGTCAGGAAAGCCATTGCCTTATTGAGACAGGCAATTGGATCATCTCCTTGATTAAACACGGTAGGGGTGAGCATATGGACCGTTCGACCGGACCAGACCGGAAAACCGGACCGACCGGACCGGACCAAACGTATTTCGGTCTGGTCCTCGGTCTGGTGTTTTAGACAAATTCGGACTTTGGTTCGGTCCGGTCCGGTCCGATTTTACCAAAAAACCAATGATTATGCCTTATATGACCGGACCGAACTAAGGACCGAACCGGACCGGACCGTACCATTTCGATCCGGTCCTTGGTCTGGTGTTTTGGACCATTTCGATCTCGGTCCGGTCCGGTCTGGTTTTGGACCGATTCTCACCCCTAAAACACAGGAACAGCAAGACCTGAGTCCATTTGAGGGAACTCAGTCATTGGTTGTGTTGAAGATTAAGGTTAGTTGTAAGAAATTGGTGGAACATATGAGGTTTGATGATCCATATGAGACAGGTATTGTTGTGATGGTGGAATGGATGAATGACTAATTTGTGGTTGTGATAGATGAGATGCTGCATACATTGGTGAGTATGATTGAGAATAGTAAACTTATAGAAACATTGTGTTTGATTGTTGAGGAAACTGTGTAGCATTGTATTGAGAATTATAGTTGGTAATGTGAGAAGGTGGTTGATTGAAATTGGCAACAAATGCAAGAGGATCTTGGTATCATTCACGCAACAAGCGAGTTTCATTTGCATGTGCCTCATGTTGTTCGAGATATGAATACAATTGATCAAAGTTTGTTGTATGCAAATCTCTAGCCAACTTCACATCCATCGCAAATTTGCTTTATTCTGGCGGTAGACTGTTCAAAAACTTCGTATTCACTTGAACTAGTCTCATTGACATGTTGATGACGTTCATGTTATTAATTAGTTAAGCAAATCTACAGTAGTACTGATACAGTGTTTCACCCTTCACAAATGAAAATTATCAAACTCGTCATACAATTTACATTCCTTTTCTTGTAATAACAATTTCATGCCTTGCATAAGAAGCTTAACTTTATCCCATATCTCTTTTCCAACTTTGTGATGATTGACGATGGCATACACATCCGGTGGAAGACCTTGAAGAACGATGTTTGTAGCTTTAAGATCACAGTTAGCTTGGAGTTTCTCTGCAACTAAAAGTTCTTCATACTTCTTTGTTCTAGTGGTACCATTCTCTTCATCAACAGTAGGCCATACAAGTGGACCATTTAGCACCGAGTTAAGAATCATTCTCCCATTCTCTCTATCTCTATGTATAGTTCCATACGACTCTTCCAAGAATCATACATAGATTTTTCCAACATGGGAGGACGGTTGTCAGCACCGGCAATAATCATAAATTCTGCTAAAGTTGTCATTTTGAATTGATTAACTAAATGAGAATAGATAACTTTTTGATCGTTCAGTGATTAGAGGTTAGTGATGAAGTAATGGAATTACACAAGATTTTATAATTCTTGATAAAACCGGGAAAAGAAGTTAATCTTTCACAGGATTTTACAAATCAAAGAAAAATCGTATAAATCTCCTAATTGAAGTGGTATAATTCACCCAAGCAAATGGTATAATTCACCCAAACAAATAGTATACTTCTACCAAGCAAATGGTATACTTTTCCCAAGCAAAGTGTATACTTCTCCCAAGAAAATGGTATACTTCTCCTAAGCAGATTGTATACTTCTCCTAAGCAAATTGTATAAATCGCCCAATTACGAAATGTGTATAAATCGCCTAGAAAGAAAAACGTATAATTCGCCTAAAAAATTATGTATAATTCGCCTGAAAAATTGTATAATTCGCCTAAAGCAAACTCGTATAATTCCCCTAAGCAAAAACATATAATTCGTCTAAGCAAAAACGCATAAATCCTGTTTAGTTTGCCTAGAAGAAAATGTATAACTCGCCTGTTTAATTCACTTGTTTAATTCGCCTAGAAGAAAATGAAGTATAATTCCCCTAGAGTACTACAAAACTCAAAAACTTCAAAACACTAAAAGACTCACTTTTTGACGTTTTTACTCGATTTTTCGTGTACTTCTTGCTATTCTAAGACTAGTAGAACCTTATAAAACAAACTTTATGGTTTTTAACACAAAAAATATGAAATCGAGATTCTTGGTACAAAAAACCTATTCGAACCAAAAAGATCAAGTTTTTTATGTTTTTCCAAAGATTTTCTTGTACAACTAACTTATACTAAGATAAACAAAGAAAAAAGTTGAGAGCTTTATGGTTTAAAACTCACAAAAAGTGAAAAAAAATGTTGAGTTCGAACCAAACGCACGCCTAAACAAGAAAGAAAAACGCACACAAAACCAAACTAAATCACCCCATGGCTTTTGATACCAATTGTAGAATACATGTATTATCTAATCTCACAATCTAATGACAAAGAACTAAAGAGAGAAAGTAGAAGGATGGACACTTTTTGAGAGAGAAAGAAAGAGAGAATATTAGCTTATGTGAAAATGAGAAAGTGAACCAACCAACACCCTCTTCAAGCTACAAAGAAGGTACTTATACTATGATGTGGCCGGCCATAGGCTCTATTATGGGCTTTCCATGGGCCTTGGGCCTTTATACCTTACTAAGGTTCCGATAACTATATTATACCTATGAGCTACGTATTTTAGGTGTGACCGAGTCTTTTCTCGATTCCTAATAATTATTAATCTCCTAAGATAGATTATAATCAGCAAATAGGATGCTTTATACAGATGCGTTTAATTGTGACAGAATTCTACGCGTCTAGGTTTTAGGAAGATGTATCGCCTAAATCTTGGAATAATATGCCGCCTCGAGATAAGCACTCATTGCACTAAATAAACAAACCAGCGTTTTAATTGGATTAATCATGGTTAATACAATTTTCTTATATTTGGCTAGACCGCTCTTCTATCTTTTGATTATCTGCTTGCGTATGTTATTGTGTTTTAAATTGATCTAAGTTACCACAAGACTTGTGCCAGTCTCTCAGACTGAAAACCCCCATTATCCGTTAGAATTAGGATTAACATAGGTTTAGCATAGGTTTAACATAGATTAGAATTAACATAGTTTAAATTAACTTAGTTTAGTTAACCAAAATATTGATAGAACTATAGATTAACGCTCTCGCTCTTAGTGATCAACACCCTACTAACCAACGAAACTACATTTGATCGGGTACACTGCCCGTTAAAGTGGTGTTTTAGATTAAGTCGGCAAAATATAAGTGTAAAACTTGATAACTAAAATAACAACCTACACGACGACACATCAGAAAAGGAATATACAAAAATATAAAACCTACAAAACCAAATACAAAATAAAAAAAAATCCAAAATTTCCAAAAAGAATCTTCTCGACATGTCTCTTGGAATTGATAACATTTACGTAACTATAAATGATGATTAATATTGTCACGGGAATGTAAATGAAGTTCGAGCAAGAGTTCAAATGCTATAAAAACATGCCATTTCTAATTTTCTTTATGACTTGTAATCACTCTCAGATTACAACTCGGACCCCAATGACAAAGGAGAGTGTACGTTTCAGTGTGCTTATCCTTAGCGTTAGAAGAGAAGTCTTCTAACATGTGATTTTGTAAAAAGGTTGAACACAATTTTTCAAGAATTTTCATGACAACATTTCACAAAAAGTGATTTTACAATTATGGTATCTTTTAAAAGTGTGTGTTCAACACTCCATCCCTCATAAAGTTTTCAAACATGATCATTTTAGCAAGTTGTATCATTATTATAAATGAGTCAATTATTGAGGGGGAGTATTTCGAAAAACAAAGTTTTAATGCTTTTGGATACATCATCTCACGACAATTTTTATGTATTCAAAACATTATCAAAAGTCTCTTAATAATAAATCGGTATTAATGACATAAATTACATTAGAATGGTTGTTATAAGATGATCCAGTGTCTAAGCAAATTTTTCAAGAATTATTCAATGACATTTCATAATCTTTCAAAATTGGGTGCTCAACACTATCTCACTCTCAATTTTATATTATTTTTACAGCTTGATATCATTTTTTTTGGTGTCAAACATATGTAAAATTGAGGGGAGCAAGAAGAAAAAGTTCCATATAATTCATGTTGAAACAGTCTTCTCCCCAAAGAATTTTCATGATAAATTTTAATCACTTGGTATTTCAAAAACTAAGTGAATTAGTATTTAAAATAAGGGGAGAAATGTGATTCAAATGTGATCTAGAAAATAATAAGTGATCTAAATACTCAAAGTGCTTTGTACTCTTACCCACATGTGCGAAACACTTTCGTTTATCGATGTACGTGTGAAGGGGGATTTTTTCCAAAAGATGAAACTTTTAAAGTGTTAAACGTTTTGATATTCTATCAAACACTTTGATTAATTTTTAATGGTTTTATGGTGAAGAAAAAATACCCAACAACCTATCAATTTTATGATGATTTTGAAGTCATAAGGTGGTTAGGTTAGGTATTAGTCCTATGATCCAACCAGAACCGGAGGGATCTACCCAAGGATAATCCATAGTTAGAAATAGCAGTCCTTAGGTATGATTTGGAGAAGAATGAGAAATAGGAATAATGCCGACTAAGACATGAGTTAACACTAGAACAATCACAACAAGGTGTTAGTAATGACGTCTTGGTAAACATTAAAAGGGTTGAAGAATGAAAAAGAAATGTAAGGATAAAGCGTGTAAAGAAAGAAGCCTTCTTATCGTTCAAAAAAAATAAAGAAGCCCTCCATATAATTTAGGCAGAAACCGGGTCAATACATATGCTATCAGTCTTCACAAAGATAAAGTATGGTATTGAAGAAAGACATCATGGACCCAGTGATGCAATGCACAACCCGTCCCAGCCATTCGAGTTTCTCTCAAAAGAGACTTATCTCATTTGTCACAGAGATCAACACGACTTCTATTGACTTTCTCACTCTGAGTTAGTTGATATTGAAAAGGTGGAAGTCTACTCCAGCCTCCGATCACTAAAACCAAAACGCACTAATTGAGTCTAGAACTAAAGAGATCAAACATAAATCTCATTAGGACACATTCCATGATAAACACTTGTTGTTCAACATCTAGAACACGAGTGATAACAAAGAGTCCTATGCATTATCCTTGTGATTGTGACAGAACATTCAGAGTGATGCTCTTTAGCATTCCACGGTGATGAATGGAAATCCTTCCAGAGTCAACCTCAAACAGCTGTGCAGTAGGTGACTTGCGAGATTCTATACGAATCAAACTTGTGATAACTGGATATCGATTTTGGTCCAGTATATGAATTGATGACTCAATCAGTAAGATAGTAACTAGCTGATTCACTCTTATTGTGTTGTCTGCTTTGAGATGTTCCAGTAAAGAGAACAAGCAAGCATGGAGAATCTAATACATCTATGTTAGAGGATCTTACGCTTTAAGCTGGAAATCCTGTCAAGAAGATTCTTCTAAATTAAATCTACCTGATCATATGTTGGTCCTCATGGAACCGGAGGTTATCGCAACCATATTCTGACGAATGACAAAGCCATATTCATCCATATCTGTTGTTTAACACTAACTTTAAATGCAGGTACAAACTACGGTGTTGCAACCTCATTCCAACAGAGTCCAATTTATTACCACATGCTTATACTCAAACTACAAAGAAATACTATAAGCATCAAGATTCAAGAATCAAAAAAGCTCAAGAATTAAAGACAAAGACTTCCGCAACTCTGATATTCAAGATCTTCCTTAAAGATATCAAGATTATCAAGACAAAGATTATCAAGGGAGATTGTTAGCAAGCTTTTAAGATGATGCAAAGTATGATCATGTTGGTCAAGACACAAGATCACAAGGTGGCAAGGATCTCAAAGAGAAAGATTTAAAGATCACGGAACTAAAGACAAAGTCAAAAGACAATGACAAAGGCTTAAGATCAAAGATCACACAGCATGAAGGAACAAGCCTACAACAAAGATAAAGACCAAGACTCAAGAGCTCAATGACAATGCAATCTCAAGGAACCCAAGATAGAAGGATTCAAGACCTTGCTTCGGGGGAGATTGTTAGCCTGAAAATATTAAGTCAAAAAGGAATCGCGGTCTTTATTTAGTAAACATTGTAATATGCTAGAAAGGGTAAACGGGCTCATTTATGTAAGCTAATTGTGTATGTGTTGCGGGCTTAAGCCCAACCAAAACCCAAGCCCGGCCCGAGTAAGAAACCTAGGCATCCAAAATAGAAGCCTAAGTATAAATACTCCTTCTCCACAATGGAGAAGGGTTGGTTGTCTCATTTGTATTCTTTTGTTTACACATAGCAATCCAAACACTCCCTTTCTTCTCTCTCTTTTCTTCTCATCTTCTTCCTCTTTTCTTTCTTTGATTTCGTATGGTATAATGGTTAAGTGAAAGATATATTGGTTCTTACAAGCGATCTTGGCCAAAGACTGCACAATCAAATCCGAATGACTTAACATAACATTAATAGAGTCTCTCCTCTAAGCATCCTAGACAAAGTAGCTTAACTCAAATAAACCATTTAAGCGCATAAATAACATAAGAAAGCCAAAACCCGAGGAAAGCAAGTACATAACGTAACATGTCGTATTTAGACCAACAAAAGCGAATGTTGGCGATACAACAGACGTGCATAAAGAACGACGAGAAATAAAAGAGAATGCGGCAAAAACCAATTTGCACCAAATTACATATCACGGCGTTTTCTTCAATTTCGTGCCGCACGTTGATACTACGCATTCTATCAACAACCTCCGGCTTTTATTGATCTGAATACGACATCTTAGAAAATATAAAAAATATCAAATATATTTGAGTCCGTGATCTTTACTTGTATTTTGGTAGTCTAATGCATGACCAAGATGTGTCTTTACTTGTATTTTGCAACTGTCTAGGGCCCGTGATCTTTACACTCTGGTGTTGGTTTCTCATTTGTTACTTTCTTTCCGCAAGTAGCTCACTTTCAGTAATACCAGGGTGGTTTAACCGTGTTGATCTTCTATATGGTAGCCTCATAATCCCATGCCACTGAGGACTTGATCTTGAGCCATTTTGGATAGCTTCCCTGCATTTACATAATCTACATATGGTAACAACTCTAAAATTATGTTCACAGAAGTAGCATTAAGAAAAAAAGAGTAAATTTACAAAATATATAATTTCATAAGAGCTGCGATCTCATGACCATACCTTAATTCAACGTCGGCTTTGGTTAGCGTACCTGCTGCATCAAGCAATTAAGCATATGGCATTGCAGTTCCAATAACCCTAAAAAGTTCAAACATATAAACACGAATCAAGAAAAAAAAAATTTAAAATGTCACTTCAAATATTAGGTTCTAGGGTAAGTTATTTTGAGTATGTTTCTAAAAACCATTAATTATTGATATGTTTTACTTTGTTCCTAATGAAAATAGCTAGTTGGAAAATCCAAATGGTTAAACCTGATGATATCACAAACAAGTAACCAAAATGAGAATATAAGATTAAACTAGAGAGAAATTAGGTGGAAGGCCTTTGTAGAGAGAGAAACTAAAATAACATAAAATGAGGTGTTCTTACAAATGACCAACACCTCTTCATGGGATGGAGAGGGATATATAGTACTCTGTATGATTGGCCATGGGCTATCTTTCCATGGGCTTGGCTCGGTTAGCTTTCTCGTAACCGAACGTTTAACTACGAGCTACAATATATTATTGTTAGGATCTCATAAATGGACCCAAACAAAGAAGCTTCGGTCACTCGAAGTTACAAGACAAAAGTCTAGCTCGAAAGACTATGTTATTTAATGTTTATTATGTATAAGGGCCAAGATGTAAAAAGCCCAAATAGAAAGCCCTAAAAGGCAAATCCTTTTAGTATAAATAGTCCTAGTTTAGTCAAAATTAGGTTAGCTACTTCATTATCATTTTTCATCTTAAGGGTTTGTAGCAACTCTTTGTTTTCTTTCAATCAAAAGTTTTGATGTTTAATCTTTGGTGTCATTGATCTTGTGCTTCATACATGGAATGATCTAGGGATCCTACAATTGGTATCAGAGCCTACAAGATTGATGTATTGATTTGGTTTGTATTTTTTTTGGTATTGATTTTCGAAAAAAAGAGGAGGTTTCGAATTTTTTTTTGTGTTTGATTATTTGTTGGTTTTTGATTCTTGATTCAAAGATGGTTTATGTTTAATCAGGAAGTCTAAGAATCGCTTGTTGCGGAGGGTCTGGTACCATGGGTCGGTGGTGTGTATGATGGTGCAATCAATCCAACGAGATCGTTTTCGTTTTTTCCTACTTAGGAGAGATTATATCTCATCACTGTCCCCGTAGACCTCTCTGGATTGCTCTCACAGTGTGGGAGTGTCATTCGTGTGGTACAACACGTAGGGGACGCAACAACAGCAGTTATACAAGGTAAAAAGCTCTCACTGAGCGAAGCAGAGCGTACAGTGATGTATCTGTCACTAGGATTCTTCTTGCTGTGCTAGTGAGCTCGAGAGCCACAAAAAGTAGCCCCTCCAGGAGGTCCTCACAGCTCAGGACACAGAGGCACATAAATGGACCCAAACAAAGAAGCTTCGGTCACTCGAAGTTACAAGACAAAAGTCTAGCTCGAAAGACTATGTTATTTAATGTTTATTATGTATAAGGGCCAAGATGTAAAAAGCTCAAATAGAAAGCCCTCAAAGGCAAATCCTTATTAGTATAAATACTCCTAGTTTAGTCAAAATTAGGTTAGACATTATAGCTTCTCCATTATTATTTTCCATCTTAAGGGTTTGTAGCCTCTCTTTGTTTCTTTTAATCAAAAGTTCTTAATGTTTAATCTTTGGTGTCATTGATCTTGTGCTTAATCCATGGAATGATCTAGGGATCCTACAATTGGTATCAAGAGCCTACAAGATTGATGTATTGATTTGGTTTGTATTTTTTTTGTTATTGATTTCGAAAAAAAAAGGGGGTTTGATTAATTGTTTGTTTGATTCTTGATTCATAGATGGTTTATGTTTAATCTAATATCACTCAAACCATCTTGTTAGCAATCAACGATCTCGTGTTTTTCCTTTGTTCTTGTTGTTTTGGTTCGAAAAGTATTACAAAAAACGTAGGGATCGAACGAGTTTTAGTCGTTTCGATCGAACGAGCGACTTTAAAGATTGATCGAACGAGTGGAATATTGCAAGGATCGAACGAGTTCAAGACGTTTCGATCGAACGAGGGGAAATCTAGCAAGGTTCGAACGAGTGGAATTATTGTCGATCGAACGAGTGGAAAACAAAGCCTATCGAACTAAACGTTCGAACAAGACGATCGAACGAGGGGTTCGAACGAAGTGATCGAACGAAGGGATCGAACGAGGGGTTCGAACGAGTGGAAAACAAGGACGATCGAACGAGTGGAAATCAAGGACGATCGAACGAGTGGAGTTCTAAGGGATCGAACGAGATACGATCGAACGAGTGGAGTTCTAGACGATCGAACGAGTGGAGACTTAGACGATCGAACTAGACGATCGAACGAGTGGATCGATCGAACAAGCAAAAAAAAAAAAAAAAAAAAAAAGAGACGGATCACGCTGTAACCACCCTTTAGCTGGTTAAGGATTTTTCGAAGGCCAAAAACATCGTTTTCTATGATTTATTGACGTTTTTCAGTTTTCAAGGACCGAACTAGTTAACTCTAGTGTGAACCGATCAAGCTATCCCTCTTAAAACCAAACAAAATAATCAAACAACAACAAAATCATAAACTCAAACTCAAATCAAACAATTCATCAATCACTTCCGATCAGATCATTACTAAACAAACTTATTCAATGGCATCCAATGAAGAAACAAATGCTGCAGGTACCGATACTCGTCCACCTATGTTGGTTGAAAGTGACTACGATTCTTGGAAGATTCGTATACACAGGTACATTCGAGGCAAACCCAATGGCAAGCAGATATGGAAATCTATCCAGAATGGCCCTACACCTCACCCTATGATCACTGATCCTCCACCTACTGATTCTGCTGCTGTGCCTGCACCAAGGAAGAAACTTGATTCTGAATTCAGTGAAGAGGAAAACAAACTTGAGATGGCTGATACTCAAGCTGAAATCATTCTCAGTCAAGGTCTTCCTAGACACATCTTCAACAACCTCAATCAAACAAGCACTGCAAAGGAGATTTGGGATAATGTGGAGATGCTTATGCAAGGATCAGGTAGGACTATTCAACAAAGGAAGGAAGATCTGTTTGATGAGTATGAACGCTTTCGTGCTATTGGAAACGAATCAATTCATGACTACTTTGTGCGTTTCCACAAGCTTGTGAATGACATGAAGATTACTCAGCTCAATATTCCAACCACAGATGAACACCAAGTTTGTCAACACCTTCCGTCTTATTGTGGTAAGTATGTGACTAATTGTCCCTACAGAACATGTGATATCTCAACCAACCTTATGTCAATCTATACTCATCTCAAATCTATGAGCCTCAAGCCAAAAAGACTCACAGAAACAGGAGGCATTCTATAGGGGGGGGTGAGTTGTGTATATATTGTTGATACCACTGTCCTATGTAGCTCACACCACATCTGCACCTGCTCTTTCATCACCTTCAACTCCTAGTCCTCACCTACTGCCAGTTTCCGAATGACGCGTTAGATGCCACTATGACTCAGATTGTCCTAATCTAATTAAGTGGTATTCCAAAAAGCAGTTTCCACCCACCAACAACCAGCTCCGGACATCCCCAACTCCCAGGACTCATGCTACGGTGCATTGATGCACATTGTTACTGAACCAGTTCAAGAAGCTCCAGGTAAGTAAAGCAATACAGGTGCACGAGGCAAGAAAGTGATATATTTACAACTGCATGAGGAGAAGGACATCTGCTAGCAGTGTAACAAAAGAACCCAAGAAAAGATGGACTCTCAATACTTCAAAGATAAAGCGAATACTGATGGAAGCTAAAGAGAAAGGAGATGTGTTGGATGCTGAAGCTGAAGCATTCCTCGCTGATGTGGAATGTACCGCACCTTATGATCAACCTCAGGTACTGACTACAACAAACATGTTTCAAGCCAATCACGAGGATGCATATGACTCAGACGTGGATGAAGAGGCCCCAATGCTGCGTCGCTTTCATGTCAACTTGTCTTCCACTAGTGCACCTAAGCAATGCATCAATGAGGTACACTCCAATGACGATCAAATCTTTGATAATGTGGACATCAGTTTGATTAAGGAGATGCACCAGGAAGAACAATTAGGACTCCGATGCGTGAGACCTGAGATTGATGACAATACGATTCCGTAACATCAGTTATCTTCTTGACACCGAAGCCCAAAATGTTCCAACTGAGGTATCCTACCCCCCCCCAGCTGACACATCTGATAAGGTACTATGATTGCCATTTTTACTGACTGTGCAACCCAACTAGACAAGACATGCTAATAGTTAACCAATGAAAAATGTTTTGGAAATATGAGATCACTTAAAAAATGAGCTTCTTCAATGCAAGCAAGAAATATGTCGTCTAGATACCCACAAGGTCAAACTTGATCTTGAACACAAAGTTAGACAGGAACAAGCCCTAGTGATTCAGCGTAACAAGCGTAACGCTGAACTTGTGCAAGAAAACGATTTGCTTAAAGTCACTCTTTCAGGAAAAGAAAAATCAATTGCATTTTTACAATCTGAAAAGGAAAAGATTTTATCTGAGAAAGAGACCTTAACAATAGTTATCTAGATTAAATATTTTGTTTAAAAACTGCTAACAAAGGTTTGCAAGAAGAGATATGTTGCAAAGAATTAACATGTCCAACACAAACAATCCCAATGCATTCAAAGAAACCTAAAAAAAAAAAAGAAACCTAAAAAGGCAACCAATGACTTGCACAAGGACATCCTAGGCACCCGTAACCCAGGTCTAGGTTATATGGCCAAGCGTGCTCAACCTGTTTTGTATGATGCTGATACCCTTTTGCATCCCAATCACCACCCTGTTAGTATATGGGATAGTGAAGAGGTCTTAGTTCACCAAGTTGTTAGCATGAAAAAGATGAACGAAAAACCAGGGCATGTTCGACCCAAGAATGGCTTCTATGAGAAGTTAAATGCCCTTATGTTCGTTCCTCAGAAGGACCTATCTGGAGATCAGGCGTATTGGCTTTCTGCCAACGAAATTGCTAGTCAAGCTAGTAAATCAGCCACACCTGGTACTCCTTTTGTTCGTAAAAGTCGACCTCCAAGCCAAGTTCTGGCCAGTCTTCGAAAAGTTAATGCTGTTTTTCCTCAACTCGAAGGTATCATAAAAGAAAGAACAACACAAAAACCAGACTATGTTTCTGATTGGTGTTTTGATTATGCAAAACAGTTTGTTGAACAACAACTGGTACCATTTTACGACCATTTCAAAAACCATATCCAAACTGCTAATGATACATTTTTCAAAGAGATAAGAGAATTTGAACAAATTTTTGATGAATTGGAGGCGGAATATGAACAATGTGTTCTTGATAACAAGAACCTGACCATAGAGAAGAAAAATCTTTTAATCATAAATGAATGCTTAATTGCTGAGTATTTAGAAAAAGATATCTGCTCTATTGTGCTTACTTCCGATATTGTTGTGCCCCCTAGTTCGAACTGCTTTTGCGAAGATCTTAGATCTGCATGCGATAGGGAACACACTAAAGTTCTTGAACTTGAAGCTGAGATTTCAAAACAGAAACAGCTAATTACTGATTCTGAGAAACGTTTTGCATTTCTCGAACAGAATTATGTCAGTTTACAACTTAAATTTCAGAACTATAAACAGTGCATAGACACTTCAAGTGCCTCCAATGCAATTTTTGAAATTAACAAGTTAAGACAACAGCTTCAAGGGAAAGACGACACTATCAGGAATTTAGATGCTCAGATCAACATCATGAAGGTGTTGAATGTAGGTACCACTGAAGGTAGTTGTGACCAACAGGCATTAGAAACTGACAGAATTCAGTTGAAAGATACGATTACTTCACTTAGGATTCAGCTAGATGGCCTTAAGGTAGAAAACGTGAGTCTGAAAAGACGGTATGATGAACTGTCAAAGGCGAATACTCACTCACGTACTGCATACACTGAAAAGCTTAGTGCCTTCACTGCTGAGAATACCAAGCTGAAAGTCGCGCGAAGTTGACTGAACAAAAACAAGTATGGACCTCACCTCATGAACACCAAAAGAGCTTGCTCCTGGAATGTACAACTTAGGTTCTAAGTATATTCCCACCACCCAAAACGTGCTTAACCCTGGTCAAACCAACCCCGGTACCTAAGAAGAAGCACGTAACTTTTCGTGAACCCCCCAGACCTTCACTCAAACCAACTCAAAAACCAGTAGTGCATCCTAATAAGCAAACTAACGTGTGTGTACCTATGTCTACAGGAGTAAAACCCACTTCTGGAGCCAGCAAAACTGTGCCTAAGAGAGCCCCTCGGAATCATAGTTCTTTGCCGGTTAAGAGTGCGAAAGAAGGAGACAGAAATACTCCACCATAGGACTTTGAAATAAAAAGAATCAGTGTTGATTCTAATTTGCTTGTTAAACATTCTGTTTCTGTTTCAAATTTGAACATGTTTTGGTGCATCAACCAAATCCTTTGGTTTTGCTAATCATACTAATTGGTTTTGGTTTATGTGTGATGGTTCTGTGAATGATAAAACCCCATCAGACTAAGCGTTTTAAACGCCAACACACACACACAAAGAAGGAAACCCTTAAGAGAATCCTGGCAACAAATAGCAAACCTGTAGCTAGGATGAATACAAGCCTCCATTGTGGAAGCCCACTGGAAGGCATTTCTCATTGTTTGAGAAGTATCCTTAATAGGATCATTGGAACCCTTACTGATATGCCATTAAACTACCCCTCGAGTGCTAGTTCTAAGCCCCCATATATAACTATGGTCCTCTCATAGGTTTTACTGACCATAAACTTAGTGGTACGAAAGCAGGTTCCCAAGAGGGATGCTCTGGTGGGGGATCGTTTTGAGTGTGGCGGGGGGGGGAGGCTAGGGACCGGAACCCTTCAGGGCACCTATCACACGTGAATGTTTGTGTTATCGCAGGTAGGTACAAATTGTTCTATGGTATTTTATTCTGGATGCTCAGACATATTGACCGGTGATCGTGGCGCGTCTTATCAACTTTGAGAAAACATCTGTTTGAGACCTAAGTAAGATATGGCAACCGATGATTATGCAGCGGGGTTGTCTGATTGGGGGCTAAGTGGGTGAGTGTGGGGGGGGGGGTAGGGGGGGGGGGTGGTAACTGGGTGTGGACACTATCATCTCTCGAGTCTACTATTGTTGAAGGTCTCAAGCACAACCCTATTCCGTAGGGACAGTTTTTGTGATGGAGGTTTAGAAGTTGCTTTTCCGACACATATTCATAGTCACAAGTCCGCACTACGATATGAGTGGATCTAAGCAACGGTACAACAGACACCTAACCAAACCTATAACTTCATCTCACTGAATGATATGATGTCAGCTTCACCAGTTTGCTTGCTTACAAAAGCCTCTTCCACAAAGTCATGGTTTATGCATCGAGCAGGTTGAATCAGAGAATGGAGCGGGGTGGACATTGAACGAATTGGCTCGGAAAAATCTTGTCAGAGGAATTACCCCAAGCTGAAATAAGCCAAAGACCATTTGTTCCATCTTGTCAGCCTAGGTAAAAGTAAGAAGCCTCCCATCCACTAAAGAGAAAAACACCAATACTGAAGTTTCTCAATACTCTACATATGACCTCTGGCGACCATTGAGGAACAAAAGTATCAACGGACACACTCGGGGAGAGAGTATTAGTGATATTGGATGATTACACCAATTTGGTTGGGTAAGATTTCTCGATCAAAGGATGAAACTCCTCAGTGATTGATAAGTTTTTCAGGTGTGAAGACTCAAACAGCCCTTAATGCAACTGTTCCTTCGTCAGAACAGATAATGGAACGAAGTTTGTAATAAGAAGAGGAGGAAGAATGAGGGAGACGGGGGGGGGGGGGGGGGTAACAGGTCTGTCGGCAGATTCCACTGATAATCGAACGGATGGCTTGAGAGTGTATGGTATTTTCTCATGAAACGAGCGTACCTCCGGTCGTCCACAACTATGTAGACTGCGGGGGTGGGGTGGCGGGGGTGTTTGTCGAAAGACAACCGAACTCTTTGGGGTGGTGTGCGAGCGGTATCTGCTGTACTATGCTCTCCTTTGCGAAAGCTCCGACGTGTCCTTGAGTGTGCTGAGCTGTATCCAACTGCGTAGTTTTATACTCTTAATCGATCTCTTTGTACAACACGCTTCACGGAAAAACCTATTATGAACACACAACAACAAGGAAAGAAACCTAATCTACAATACTTCCGAGTGTTTGGATCTTGTGCTATCCTACCAATGACAACGACACACAGTTGGTAAACCAAGGCAAAACAATAAGGTATATTTGTTGGCTATGCCCCACCAAGAAGGCGTACCGCGCGTCTATCTCAAAAAAAAGAACGCGCAACAATTCAGGAAAACCGTTCAGTTGCCCTTTCGATAACTACCGAAGGATTGACGTCTGTTCAAAGACCAGTCCAGTCCTCGCAACCTCAACAAATGACTTCTGTGCCAAACAGATTAGGTACAGAAAACTCGAACTTCTGTCTTATTAAACCTCAGGAACGCAGCCATTCTGCACTATAAAAGACCCAGAACCACCAATGTCGTCCTACATCCTACAAAGAAACAGGTAGACGATTTTGTTTCAATGGTTTAGATGAATATGAGAGTGGATCCGATACCTCCGGTAGTTTCCGATGAATCTCCGGTTCCATGTTCTAGCTGCCACCGTGCACCCGAGAATGCCAATTGCGATCACCTTCCTCGACAGTTAACTTCAAAGTGGTCCTACAGTTACGAAAAACCTCTTACCCTCATCAAATACCCTACCAGACACTAGTGATTCTGATGTTTAGCACACTTGTGTTGAATCATGTTTACATTTTTTTGTCAAGTGTTTGACACCCATAATGCTCCTGAAACCACCGATTCAGAAGCATCTCATCCCAACCTCTGTCAACATCGATTGTTACTCTACTCCCAACAACCAATTACGCTCATGTGTCAAAAATGGGACTCAAGCACATACGCTTGATAAACATTTTGGGGAAAAGGAATCGACCTGTCTCTAACAGAAAACTAGCTAGAAACCGACGCGATGTGGGTGTTTTCTTCAATAATTCTTAACTCATGTTTGAGCCAAAGACTAAAACAAGCCTTAGAGCACTCGTGCTGATTGAGGCTATGCAGGAAGAAAATCATGAGTTTGAACGTCCCCCCCACTTATCCCCCCCGAATGTATGGATACTTGTACCATGTCCAGATAATTATTCTTATCACCCGCTCAAATGGATTTTTCAAGATTAGTTGGATGAATAAGAGAACGTGTTGACACACACCACAAAAGCTCGGTTAGTGGTGAAAGAGGTTATCGCAGGAAGCTGGGTATTGATTTTGAAGAATCATTTAATTGGTTACCAACTCTCGGTTGCTAGATTAGAAGCGATCAGAACTCTTTCATTGCTCACGCAAAGCGATAATGACATGGTCATCGTCCAGATAGGACGTAAAAACCGCCTTCCTCAACGCGAACTGAATGAAGTTTGTCTATGTAGTCAAAACCAGAAGGATTAGTAGTTCCAGAGCATCCATCGCATGGTACCGCCTCAAGAAAGCTCTCTATGGACTCAAACAAGCTCCACGTGCGTGGTATTGACAAGCTATCAGCATTCTAATCAAGTCAGGATTTACAAATAGGCGTGGTCATCCTACCTCTTCACAGAGAAAATCTCTATAGCAAAGGGACGAGCGTTCGTAACATTGTTACTAGAAATAATGATGTAGAATGATAACATCTCTCGTGGGTGGGCCGGGGGGGGGGTCACTGAACGCCCAAGAGTGCAGGCCAAGAGAGGATGAGTGGTGGTTCTGAGTATGAAATGGGGAACACGAACGTTCAAGATGTCGATGATGGGGATAAGAAAGATGGGGGGTGGGGCATGGGGTGGGGGGGGCGTGGGGTTGTTAGGGGGGATTGGGGGAGGGGCGATAGGTTTCCTCAAAATCCCAGAGCATCGTTTTATCAACCAAGAAAAATATGCTCAGGAAATCTTGAAAAAGTTTGGTTTTGACTCCTGCAACACCATTGACACTCCAATGGCGAGGGTCGTCCCAACCTGATGAAGATACAGGAGGAAGCTAATTGATCCTACACAAAACAACGATTTCGTGTATGTTGGCTCCCTTATGTATCTTAGTGGCAGTACTAGCCTGACATAGTATTTGCTGTTTGTATGTGTGGGCACATACCAGGCAAGCCACTGAAATGCAACCTTATGCTATAAACTGATCTTTCGATACCTAAAAGGGAACATTTCACCATGGTCTGTGGTTCCGAAGGACCTCCGGCTTGAACTAAAAAGCTTTTGCAGATGCTGACTATGCCAGGACTGTACATGTCACACGTGGGAGAATACATTCTCTGGTTCAGCTCAATTTCTTGGACATCGACTTGTTACTGGTCTAAGATACACCAAAAAGCAGAAAAGACTGCCATCTCCACTTCAGAGGCTGAATACGATCGCCCTATCACACACACAGTGCTCAAATTCTCTGGATGTGGTGAGGGTAGTGGAGCAGAAATTCTGGATATGACCGGTAGAGGCGACTAGCAGGCTTAAAACATGATAGTTGAAGAGCGGGTGGTAGGCAGTAGGGCAGGGGTGCTCAAACCGCGAGACATATGGATTTTGCGTTTCAAACAAAATTTCCGATGTATTGGTGACAATCAAAGTGCTAATTTTGTGGGGTTTTTTTTGTATGTTTTTGAATGTATTTATTTTGCTCAATGCTGTAATAGTGTCAACACTCGCGCTCCAACGCAATTGATATCCTTCAACCACTTTATCAAATAGCAGTTTGAAAGGAAATTTTTTGAGTGTATTTCGTATGAGACAAAATAACCACTGGCTGACAGTTTTTACGAAGGGCCATACACCGAGAGAGCGCGCTTCGCGCAACTCTACTCCCTCTCTGCTTGGAGTTAAACAAATGTCGCCAGAGACTCTGAAGGAACTACAGGATGAGTCTGTCTCCGAGTAACCACGTGTTTCACATTGTATCATGTATATTATGTTCAAAAAAAAAACAGATTAGAGTAGTATGGCTTGCAGTTATTTCCGACTGTAACCCGGTCTTAACCCAGAGACTTAATGTACGTTTCAGTGCATTATTTCTTCCACAGACAAGAAGTTGTCTAAGCCCCGAACCATTTTTCTCATAAAACAAACTTGTTTTATCAAACAAGTTCGGGCTAATAACCAAATCAAACATTGACAAAACGGGTCATTGTTTGAGGGAGAATCAAGTATTTCTAACATATGTTTTTGCAGTCAAAAGACGCACTGTTGCTGATTCTAATTGCTAGCACGACGCTATTCGACATCACCAAGATCCACTTATTACACCATCAACACAGATGCATTATCATTCCTGTCTGGTATTACTAAAGAGTCCTGTGCGTCAAATACTCACACACACGGGATAGGCGTGCGAGAGTGAGCCAGCGCCGAGTTAAGTCCATTCTAGATCAAAACCATTCACAAGTTTCATACTTTTGATCGGGTGAGAGAATGTGACTTAAACATGTAAATCGATGAATTAAATGATTCAAAGGAGGTAGGGGACGCGTAAATTGTAAATAAGTCCTATCCAAGCATTTGCTAAACAACTTTCGATTATCGACGCACATGTGAAGGGGGAGCCATAAGTGTTAATATGATCACAAATTCCAAGGTACCAAAGTTTGTGTTAACACAAGTATCTTTATAAATGACAAAGAATCTTTGTTTCAATGTTCGTAAGAAAGTGATCTTATGGAATCTGAGAGAATAGGTGGTTGTTCTCACCAGGGGTATCGTAATGAATGCTCATGCCTGTGTCTCAGACTTGCGCACCACTAGTAAAGTGGATCTCCATAAAATGTACTTTGTACAAAGTTTGGATTTCCCAGAGCACTTCATATCTTTTCCGGGAATACACATATTTCAAAACATCATCAGAAGGCATTCTGATTAAACTTTCGTTTGTGCCCCAAAAAAATGTTTTATAAGCACCATCCGAAATGTTTTTTCAAATCATTTTTTGCCACAGAGGCCTTCTACGGTACTTAAATGTATTAAGAAAGTAAAACGCTGAAAAAAGAATTGTACGTATAGACAGCAGATAGTAACTGTAACTGACTCACTCTTACCATTCATTAGTAGAAATACTTATAGTGGTGTTAGTCCTTCGGACATCTGGTCTAGAGAACAGGGGCGAACATTAGGAATCATACTTAGTATTAGAGGAACTAGCTTGTCACGTGCCCGGAAAACCTGATCAAGACGGTTCTTTGAAATGACAATCTACAGATCACAGGTGCAGTTTCATACTGTAATCATATGATCCTCACGGAATCAAGGGTAATGTAACCGACCATATTGAGTATCGTCTATTACTCAGGTCCCATCAAAATATAAAACATTTGAATGTGTTCACAAACAATTTTTTTCTCTAGAACACATTAAGTTGATTTTACATAACAATAATGTTTTGTTGGTGACTAAATTGTTTCTATCAATAAGACGAATGACTACACCAAAGTATCCAGAAGCAAGACCATGCACATATCCTTACTCACTATAACTGAAGAAATCAAGAAAGTTTACATACAAAGCATCCGCAACAAATCTCTGAAAATCAATGTCATCTTCAAATGCTAAACGTTATGGAGAATAGAAGAAGAACATCAACAAAGCTTATTTCCAGATTCCAACTAGAATATGATCAGTGGAGACTAAAGATCAGCGTATGGCAAAGTCAAAGTGAAAAGAAGATCACAAAGTAATTCAGAGAATTAAAAGCTTAACAAGTCCAAAGACAAGATCAAGTCCACATCAAGATTCCTGAAGATCAAAATACGATCCAATAGATTATTATTTAAACTTTTTTCTTTGAACAAATTTTCATTTTAGAAAACTTGCACACTAGCAAAAACTACATAAAGTTACTAACGCTGCGTTCTCGAGTTTTATACAAGAGAAAAGAAAAGAAATTAAATGATTGGAAGAGGAAAGAAAGGAAAGTACAAAAATTTTGTGTGTTCTCGAGATGAAAGAAAATGAAAGGAAATCAAAAGAAAATTCACACAATTCATTTTCTTGAATTGAGAGGATAGGAAAGGATATTAACACGTTTACATTTATGCCCTTTACATGTAACTATGTGTAATCCAAAACTAAAATTAGTAACGACCTTTTCAAAATTAAATAATAAGTTACATTTAGCAATATACAACAATATAGATTTCACGAATTTAATAGTATTTTTATAACATACAACATGTTAAAGAGGGTTACGATAAAACTCTTTGGCCAACAAGTAGGAACATATATAAACTTGAAATGAGAAAGTAGAATGACAAAAAAAGTTCATTGACCCATTAAAGTACTTTGTGAGCACCACTTGAAATAACTATACTGACATAAATATTTTACTTTTAATATAGGGCTTGTGTATAAAAAGAAATTCAAACAGGTAAATTGGTCATTTATTTTAAAATTAAAACATGTATGCTTATGCTTCCAATTTCCTCTCTTTCCTATCATTTCTATTTGTTTTCTTTAAAAAAAAGATTTAGGTTCATTTGGATACAAAGTTTTTTGTGGATACTAGGGGACCAATCTCCACCCTTCATCTTCATCTTAATCTAATGGATAAGATTAAACCCAAAATTATTTTCAATCTTTTTTTTCAAATCTTAATATCTCTCAAACCGTTAATCGTCAAGCGAAAAAAAATATACCATCACGACGAGCATTTAATTATCTTTCTATAGATATCCACTTTGATATACTTTCGACAAAAAAAAATCCGCTCTTTTCACCTTTTTTATGTTTTTTTATCTTTTTTTCGTTGTTGAAACTTGCATGAGAAATCACATGTGATTAAACACTAACAAAATCACATGTGATATTAGTGTTAAATCACATATGATATTAGTGATAAATCACATATGCTAAAATCACATATGATATTAGTGTTAAATCATATATGATATTTTCAGGCTTGTTTCAACAACGGAAAAATAACGTAAAAAAAGGTGAAAAAACAAAAAAAAAGACGTGAAAAAAATAAAAATAAAAGTTTTTTCAAAAGTATATCAAAGTAGATATCCATATAAAGATACTTAAATGCTCATCGTGATGGTATAGTTTTTTTCGCTTAACGATTAACGGTTTAGGAGATATTTAAGTTTTAAATAATAGGTGAAATAATAAAATGCTTTTAATCTTAGCCATTGATTTCTTTTTAGATTGATGGTGGAGATGAGTCCCCTAGTATCCAAGCAATATTTGGTATGCAATATAACTCTCCTCCTATTATAATATATTGG
>BQNB010017719.1:57381-69457 GCA_026074375.1 Tanacetum coccineum | reverse complement strand
TAAAGTATGACCCTTACATCAGTTTGATGTAAAGAATGCTTTCTTACACGAAGAGCTAAAAGAAGAAATTTATATGGAAGCTCAAAGTGGATTCATGGACAGTTTTAGAGAAAGAGAAGCATGCCTTCTAAAAAAATCCCTTTATGGATTAAAACAGTCCCCTACTGGAGCATGGTTTGGGAGGTTCACCTTAGCCATGAAACATTATGGTTCAAACAAAGTAACTCAGATCATACATTATTTCTCAAACAGAGAGGCAATCTCAGAACCTGCCTAATAATCTATGTTGATGATATGATTATTACAGGAAATGACAAAGAAGAAATAAGCAAACTAAAGAAGATCTCACACACCCGACCCGATATAGCACATGCTGTGGGAGTGGTAAGTAAGTTTATGCATCAACCTCAAAAGGCTCACATGAAAGCAGTCTTAAGAATTATAAGATATCTTAAGGGAACGGCGGGGCATGGAGTCTTGTTTAAACAAAATGGGCATTTAGAAACTCAATTGTATACCGATGCAGATTGGGCAGGAGATAAAGGAGACCGAAGATCAACCTCAGGTTACCTTACCTTAGTTGATGGGAACCTTGTTACGTGGCGAAGCAAGAAATAGAAAGTGGTGGCCCTTTCAAGTGCAGAAGCCGAGTTCCGAGGGATTGCAAGGGGGATAACTGAAGTGTTGTGGATACGAAAGCTACTAACCGAGATAGGATATCCACCACAAGAACCTAGCAAAGTCATGAGTGACAACAAAGCAGCCATCCAAATTTCAGAAAATCCAGTACAACACGATCGAACAAATCATATAGAAATAGATCGACACTTCATCAAAGAAAAGTTAAAAGCAGAGGTCATCACACTTTCGTTTGTTCGGTCACAAGACCAACTCGCCGATATTTTAACAAAAGCTGTTAATGAAAGAACCTTACACGAGTGTTTGGGCAAGTTGAATTTTGGAAATCCCACTATTCAACTTGAGGGGGAATGTTAAAAGGAAACAATTTAATGGGGTCAACAAGATTAATGGTTATTTACATCATATCCCTTAATTCAAGCAAAGATATTCCTTAATTCAAGAAAAGTTATTCGGTCAACGAGTAATAGCCACACAATAATTGTTTTCCCTCTTTAAGCCCATTGTAGTTTTGTATAAATAGCGGTTGTTCTCTGCATTGTAAATCTATCAATCAATAGAATAAAAACACTATTCTCAATTCTTATCAATTGTTATCACATATCGCTCCGAATCAGTCATGACTGTTTTACCCTTAAGGTTATGGGTGACTTCATCATTGTAGCATCCGACCAACAGATAAGTGTTTGGGAACCTATTTCATGAATCACATAAAAAACAGTTTATTTCGCATTTGTTTGTTCTCAGAAGCAACAAAAACATGTCACTTTTATTCAAATTTTAAAAAAGTGTAAGTATAGTCTTACTTTTACCCACACTTTTTACAAAGTGTAAGTGATAGTCTTACTTTTACCCACACTTTTTACAAAGTGTAAGTGATAGTCTTACTTTTACCCACACTTTTTACAAAATGTAAGTAATAGTCTTACTTTTACTCACACTTTTAAAAAGTGTGAGAAAAATGTAGTTTTTCTCGAAAAAAGTGTTAGGGAAAAGTCTAACGTCTAAATAGAAATGAACATAATAGACCGTGGATCGGACCGAAACATCAGTCCGTCCTTTCTCTAATATTTGGTGTTTGGTCCGGTCTGATTCAGTCTTAAGCAAAACCGATCATTATGCTATGTTGGACCGGACCGGACCTGAATCGACCCAGACATGTACCAAACATTTTAGTCCGATTACTAAGGTACCGTGTTTTGTCCTATACCCTAAGTGTGTGAGCGAGGAAAATAACTTTTTTTAACTATTTCTTTAGAAAGTGTGAATATAAGTAGGTTTTATCAAAGAAAAAAAGTGCTACGAAAATTCTAACTTGTATCTAGAGGTGTTAATCGGGTTGACCCGGTCGTGTTCGGGTCAATTCGGGTTGAGGGTAAAAATTCCATACCTGAACCCGACACTATTTAAACTTCAGGTCAATTCGGGTCGGGTCAACCCGAATTTGTGTAAAATGACAAAAAAAAAACTTTTTTTTACTCTTTTAAATATAAATCTAAAAATTTATATTAAAATTTTTAAAAAAAATTTGTATTTGGGTCAATCCGGTTGACCCGAACCCGAATTAACCAAAACATTTCAACCCGATACCCGACCTTATTTAGATGTCGGGTTGACCCGAATTTACTCGAATAAGATTTTTGACTCGAGTGACCCGACCCAAACAAACTTATCGCTTATTCGGTTTCGAGTTCAGGTCAAGTCGGTTTTTTGACACCGCTACAAGTTGTATCTATACTCTTCAAACTTTTTAACAAAATGTATTAACTACTAAATAAATTAACTTTACTACTACTGATTTAGATCCATTTTAAAACTACTACAGTAAATAAATTAACTTTTTAACCTGAACACAACATATCCATCCCCTTTCACAAACTTTTTCCCCAAATCGTCACCCTCACCCTCACACTCACTCACTCAATTCGCTATTGAATTGAAAATCTTTACCCACCCTCACACTCACTCACTCAATTCCGCAACATACAAATTCGTTAGGGTTTAATCGAAGCTCACTGTAGATCGTCACTCAATTCGGTATATTTTTATTTTAATTTTGTTTATTTTAATAGTGATGAAATTAGTTATTAGATTTGATTTTAATGTGGAATTTAGGTCTGAATTGACAAAATTAGATTCTACAATGCGATGTGAGAATTTAGGTTTGATGTGATTGTTGGATTGAATGAAGTCACTTCAAATTGGTAGATTATAGGTTTAATAGTGATGAGATTAGTTATTATTTGATGTAGATAGACCTGTTATATGATAAGAATAGTTAAATCATGATGTTTCCATCTGTTTTTTTAGTTAGTTAATTTTGAATATTAGTTTTAATTTGGCGAGCGCCGATAGACCTATTGATAGGTTATGGTTATTTTTTATGGTTTATAGTTTACATGTGTTATCTTAGATTAGATTTTGGATAAGTGAGTCACGTAACTGAACTGACAAGTTACTAGCGGTTCGGTGTTAAAAAAAATATCGGATATTTTACTGTTTAGGTTACAGGACATTGTTTTTTTATAGTTGGTTGCAAGTAGGTGCTGTATGCAGTTTTTATTCATACTTTTTTTATTTACGTCGTTTGAATATTCATAGTTGGTTGAGGCCTGAAACGCTTTATAAGAATATGAGCCAATTTACTTTTAGGAAATGATCACTTATAAATTCAAAACCTACGGTGTACGGTTTTGGATATTTGGTTTAGTATTGATAGGATATTGAATTGATGTTTATCATCCGATATGCTGCGTGTTGTTAAGTCTGGGGGAAAGTTATTATGAACAAGGTGTAAAGTTTACACACTAGATTTTGGAAAAGTGGGTGACGTAACTGAACTGCCAAGGCACAAACTGTTCGAATAGGTTAGTTTAGGTGTGGGGAAATAGTTGTATTTTATACTCTGTAGTTGGTTGCAAGTAGGTAGTGTATGTTGTTTGTATTAATTATATAGACGATTGATTGGACTTCTTGATTATCGAGTTTAACTTTGATGTAGTTTTTATACAAATAGGGCACTGAGGTAGAATTTTTTTGCCTTTCGAGTTTAACTTTGATGTGGAAGTCTTACAAATATGTTAGTATAAGTATTCAAGCTTGTGCAAACTTTATATGCGTATAGAAATGAGCCAATGTGGGCCTCATTCTGATTTCAGTGGGCCAACATCTGGGTGTACTTCGTATGTGGCTATCATGAGGGGCAATCAACTAGTTGTCGCAAATGCTGGCAACTCTCGTTGCGTAATTTCGTGGAAGGGCGAGGTAATATCACCATATTGTCCTGTCTTGTGATTAAATCAACTGTTAGTATTAACTTAACGTGGACACATATGGGCTAAGATGGCCT
This sequence comes from Tanacetum coccineum, assembly GCA_026074375.1. Taxonomy (NCBI): domain Eukaryota; kingdom Viridiplantae; phylum Streptophyta; class Magnoliopsida; order Asterales; family Asteraceae; genus Tanacetum; species Tanacetum coccineum. The sequence goes on along the minus strand of BQNB010017719.1, from coordinate 65,469 downwards.
GAAAACAAATCGTGGTTTTATTTTATAACAGGCATATAATCTATCTCGAGATCACAAGCCAGGGCTTGAGGTAGAGAGGGATAGGATACTAAAAGCGGGTGGTTTTATTCATGCCGGGAGAGTTAATGGCAGTCTGAATCTTACAAGAGCTATAGGTATTTTCATAATTTTTTTGTTTGTCATAATTCATATTCAGGTCGATGCAAAACCTTGCATTCTCAGTTTAATTTTTGCTTCCCTGCATGAATATCGTTGGTGTGTGTGTGAGTTCAATTTTGTATCTACTTAATAATAGGTGAATAAAATCGTGAGGCGGATACGAGAGTTTAAAGCAAAACAAGTTTTTGTTGATGAAATAGAGAATAGTAACTGCTAAATTCTCCTTGATGTCAAACACTAAAACTATTACTCTAATAATTACTTTTATTTTTATATTCGATTGCCTTGTCAAGTCAACAGTTAGTGGATTTCATTCATGTACAATTGAAATCGGTAAGTGTGAGTTATCTTACCGCAAAATTATGTATTACATGGGCGTTTGGATTTGCGTTTTTAGTTGACTTGTTTTATTATTGTAGAAGTTAGTTTAGGGGTTTTTTAGTTTCATGCAAGCTGCAAGTCTACAAGAAAACTGATTATATGAGATTACACATTATTCCAAAGTAATTTCAGAGACTTCTACTCGTATTTCACCCATAACCTTTCCCTCCCCACATATCCTCTACCAAAAAATCATCAACCAAACCACTTTTTGTTTCTTGAAGACCTATAACATCAGGTTGGTTAGCTTCTAATAATTTGATTTAAAACCACCCTTTTGGTTTGTGTTTAGAGATGTTCTGTGCGTGTTGTTTCAACGATCCTATACATGTTAGAATTTGAACACATGCACTTATTCTTATGTGTGTTAGGTGGAACAAATCCGTTTTGAATATCATGATGTGGTTGAAGATACTGAAAAGTTGAGGTTAGGATTGTTATACATGTTAGAATCTGTGACCCATGCACTATCTATGTGTGTTAACTCACAAATCACGATCAAGGATTCCATGGGAACCTACCTGCAATATGCAGCTCTGACCACCCGCTCTTACGAGGTTGCTCTGTGACTATATTATGTTTTTTTCTTATGTTTTGCATAGTAGCCTAACTGTATATGTTCCGTGCATTATTTTCTAGTTTCTTCCTTCTTAAATTCTTAATGTCCTTATGTTTCATGTATGATTTTTTGTTTTCTATATAATTTTTATTTTTCGTATTCGGGTTTCTACCCATATTTAGTTCTGGGTAAGTTTTTGGAATGCCGAAAAAATCTTTATTATTTCTTGATAATGCGATAGTTTTGTGTTTCATGTGCTACGCATTAAAGAACTAATTTTTTTTCTTGTTTAATCAGTTACAGACAACCCCGAGCCCTGATGCCAAACTATCCGACATATGTTTTGGAATATCAGCAGCTAACAATCCAGTATGTCTAGTTTACTAATTAATGTATAAGCCATCATTACATAGACTGATGCAATAAAAAACCGAAATATTTGTTTTAAAGTATCTATTAAACTAAATTCCTAATTTATTTGACTTAAGTTAATCTGATTCTGATTATATGTTTTTTGACAGACTTTGAGTTGGACTGCTTAGTAGTGATTTAAGAGCATCGATTTGTATGGACGAGAACGAAAGTGATGGCCCAAAGTCGCTTCAAACGAGACACCAATCCTTTGAACAGTCTCCCAACTCCTTCAAACGAGATACCGAGGTCAAGAAAAGTCAACCTGATTCAAAAGATGAGACTAGCACGACGTTTTTACTCAGGCTTGTGATGACATGGTTGACTATCATATCTCTGTAGTCTTTCAAGCCCTTCATTCAGAGGGAAATTATTGTCGAATTAGGTATTATTGATTGCATTTTCTTTTACAACAAGTATATGAAAGTGGTTCAAACTATTCTATTGTTGGGACTGAAACTAAAAATTGGCTAACCTAAACTTCACAAAATTCAATAGTTCCCTTACAATGGTTTTATGAAATTGACATATTCATGCTATGGGTATTATGCTGTAGCATAGATTTTTATTAATGGAAGCGTACCTGAGCAAACGACATCAGGTAGAGGGACAAAAAACTTAAAGTGTCGTTCAATTTTGATATTTGCTTCATTTTGTGTTGCTTTGATTAATGTAACTGAAATCACATGTAATTTTTGTCCTCACCTGCCGTCAATAGAATCTTTAAGTTTTGTTAGTTAGAGCCATATTTTCCCAAGTTTCATAACTTAAACTTAAACCTGAGCAACCTGAGCAAACGACATCAGGTGAGGACAAAATCTAAACATTTAAGTATTTGTTTGTTCAGAAGCCATATTTTTCCCAACAGTCTTCAAAGGAGTAATGTTGATAACAGTTGAAATTTTTATCTCTGGTTTGGACTGTTGGTGTGTATGAGGTCTAAATTGAAAATGTTATTTGCGTGACTCATCTTTTTTTAGCTCAGTTATGTTTAGTTGGATTACGATATTCATTTCTGCAAATTTCATTCTGAGAAAGATGTTCGTTTTTCTTGTTTGTGGTCTACGGCAAAATACTTATTCTATACCGATATATGGTTAAAATAATAAATAGGTTTCAATCTTAGTTTTTTTGTTACTCATTATTAGTTTTTTATGTGTTAATTTTGAATAAATATGGCAGACTAAAATGTATGTACATACGGCAATTACATTTGAACAGAATTTTTGATAGGCGGATTTTTAGGACACCTATTGTGACAACATTGGTATGTGTCAGAAATCATGTCAAAACCTATCTGACCTAATAAGTGTCAATAAATAAGGTCACTGTATACTTTTACCGCCTGGACTTTTAATGACACTTTCTAAAAGTGAAGGTGAAAAAGAAAGTCTTTTAGTGACACTTTTTCTGACTTTTCCTGACACTTTTTGTGTGTCATTGAAAGGCTTTTTTCTTGTAGTGAGTATTCTCAATTCCTATCAATTTTCATCACGAACCACATCTTTGTTTCTTGTAACCTTGTCGTGAAGGTTTGGAAGGACATCCTTAAATGGTGGAATATCCATAACATTAATATTAATACAACACTTAACCTTGTTGGAAAAGTGAACCTCAAATCATTCACACTCCAAGATTTTCGACGTGGTGGTCCAAACGATTTTGTGGCTTATTTCGAGGTATAGGAACAAATTTGTTTTCTCGTTTAAGAGTTGGATCGAGTGGTTCGAAAATCCATGTAACGCTCTTTCAATCAATTTGTAATTGTTCTCCTTGCGTCTAGCTTCTTGTTGCGCTGCTTACTGAATTATGTTGTTCCAAAAAGAATTATACAGTAACAATTAGTATGTGACTTCTTGTGTGCTTTTGTGAGTCGGACAAATTGATTAGAACCGGAGTCAGTTAACAATGAGAGGAAACTCGCTTGCTCAGGTAAAAGTAGTACTATCATGTGAGTAATTTTTGAGGAGTTTCGTGTGATCTCTAGAAACAAAGTCGTGTGCGGTGACGGTTTTCAATCTTAAAAGGGTAAAATCTAAAAAAGAAAATAGTATATGGGTGAGTTTGAAATATTATCTACAAAGTTAAGCTGCTTATAGTTACTGTTCTTTTTCTTTTTACAAAGTGTTCATGTGGTAAAGAATTGTTGGAGACTATTGAGTCGTTGGTGTGTGTGTCCGTGCGTATGCTTGTTGACATGGAAGCAACAGTTTGACGACTGTACCCCTCTATTATAAACACTTCACTTGTATACTATTCGATCGATTTGGTAGTCTTTTAGGGGTATAATTGGCAACTCATTCTAGCATTGCTTTAAATACGTGTACTTTGACTGCTTTCATATTCATAACTCCCTATGAAACTAATTGCCATGTCTTTTCTTTACTTTTGATAATAAAAATAAAATTACTTTATTACTCCTATCATGAGTTGAACAATTGAATGTCTAAAAATGATTTTGACCAAACATGGTAAACTTTTTAATCTTTTGACGATGATTAGAAAATCTATTCCATGTAGATGTGTAATGATTGTTTCATATTAGAAAAACTTTTTAACATATATTCATATGATTTTATAAAATAAAATAAAAAAGTTTTAAATTACATTTATTTGGTATGTGAAGAAAAAGTTTAGTCTAAAACACCTTACTTTTTTATTAGATCAAAAAGAATGGATCGCGACACGAGACCAAAATCACATAAGCCCATATAAAAAAAAACTATTAACCTTGAGTCCGAAAAAAAAATAAATCCCGCAATAAAAATTAATTATAAAAAAAATTGTCGGCACAAATAGGAAAAAATATTACAAAAGTACTGATGTATTCAGATAAAAAATACCTACGACATGAACGCCTAAACAAAGCCCATATTAAAAAACCAACTATTAACTGAGACGGAAAAAATAACCCCGAATCAAATAAATATAACTTATCGCCTCGCATCAATTTATTGACACGCCATTACGCCCTTCTGTTGCGAACAATCATTGTTTAACACAATAATTTACTCAAATCTCATTAAAATTTATACTTTAAAAAAGCACCCAATAGCCAAAAAAAAAAAATTTAAACACTGTGGCCCAACAAATAAGCTAATTATATGAAAAAAAAAACAAAGTTATACACATGAGTCCGAAAAAATAAACCATCTATATAAAAAAATAACAAATTAACGCCCCGCTCAGCATAGCATCTTACGCGGGCAATCACGCTTGTTGGTTACTATAAAAGTTTAATGTATCGTTACATTGAATTATTGTTAGCTTGCTTGATATTAAATTTTGTATCGTTATATATTTGACGAATCTTTCTCAGCTGACAATTTAGACAGGTTTAAAGACATAAAAATATCGGCTTATGATATATTGTACTCCCCCTCCTAACATCACATTTGTACACCCCTCCGGGTTTTTTTCGGTTTTTTTTTTTGTATTTTATTATTTTTTGTATTTTATAATTTTGTTTTTGTTATAAAATGGTGACATCGGAAAAAAACGGAACGAAAAAAAATATAAAGTTTAACAGGTCAAAAGTAGGCAAACTCGTCAAAAAGTACGAGAACAGAGAAAAAACGTGAACTTAAAAACTGCGTTGCACTGTAAAAAGGGGTACAAAAAAAATCTTTTGTACCTTTTGGGCACTATTCATGGGCCAGGGGGGGTACCAATAGGGGTACCCAAAAATAACATGCTAAAGACATAGTACTGTTTTTCCTTCAAAAGGCTGTTGTTGCCTTGTTGGTAGTTTGGTACCATTTGTTTTTTTTATAGTAATTTACAGTATATTCTACGAAAAAGTATAAAATTTCAAGCCTTCAAATAAAGTTAATTAACTCTTATTAAAAATTTCATTTAGTGTTGTTTGTTTCATTAAGGTGATTTATATCTAAATTTGACTAACACATCTACGGTAAAAAAGTGTGTGAAAAGTTTTGAGTCTTAATAATATACATGGTCGTCTTTAGGGGAGTGCAAGAGGTGTCATTGCACAGGGCCACCGCTTGATTAGGGCCACGAAAATCCATACACTTCTATTATATATATACAAAACACGAGGTTGAGGTTAATTAGTCCACACACTACTCATACATGTGCATATTCTGTGTGTGTTTAAAGGACTCTTTGTAGTGATGGCACAGGGCCACCAAAATTCATGAGACGACCCTGATAATATAATATTAGTCAGATACCCGTGCGTTGTAGCGACAAATACTTGTGTGATTAAATTTTTCGATGATAGCAAGGTCTTTTTGGCGAATTGCTTTTGTAGAAGAGAAAAATGTTCAACGGAGGTTATTAATTGGAAACCAACTTGTTTTAATAATTAGATTTTTTTAAAGACGACCAAAAATATTTTTAAGTTATGAACTTCAAAATTAGTTTAAGTTTTAGTGATAATCTGGTGTTTGACTTAACAATCCATTTGCTAAGAAACTCATTTTCACATTAATTAGTTTTGATCAATGTATTTATTAGTTCTGACCAGGTTGTTTGAGAAATGCTACATCTACATAATTTTTACAAACAAACTCTCACACAATGATGTGATAAATATGATGGACCAATTATGTTGTAGTACATTTTCTCTTTTTTATTTTCACTATCCATAATTGATTGACATGTGTATGTGTGGATTTCTTTTTGTAAGTATTATGTGGATGTAGCATTCCTCAGGCTGTTTATTCAATATTCAATAAAATATTAGAGATATATGCCATGAAACTCATATTTATACCCCTCAAAACATGCAAAATCATATAGTTCTATAAAAAATCTAAAGAAAGACTCCAAAACCCCTAGAATACCCGGCTTGTGGTTCGGTTATGGCGTCTGGCATCTGGCGTATGGGTTATGGCGTCCGATGGGGGTCATTTGGTGATTGTGGTGGCTGATGGTTGTAGTGGCTGGTGGGGGTCGTATTGCGATGGTGGTGGCTTTTAGTTTATATGCAGTAGAGATAGGCAATGGACTCATAAAAAGCATAGAAAGCCAACCGTGTATATGTAGTAGAGATACGTAATATTACCGTGTAATTTTTATGATTGAATTGTTGACATAGGTAGATATCGAAATCAGCCTAGTAATTTTTAGTAATTGAAGAGTTGACATACATATAAGATATCAAAGTCAGCCTTATTCTTTAAGGATTTTTTTAACTTGTGTCATGGTGACACAAACTTTAATGCATTAATAAAAGTGAAATTATCAAATAAATATGTTAGTAGATATTAATAGTTTCTTAAATTAACGATGTTTTTGCCAAATTTATTATTGTTTTATATAGAAATCAAGTTTTGTTAAAGAAATAATTGTGTTTATTCAATGCTCTAAACTTGTGCCACCATAGCATAAGTTAGAGATTTTTTAAAAAAGGTTGTAAATCTTTCATATATAGTAGAGATTAAGAAGAAGAAAAAAGGTATAAATATAATTAACTAAACAAAATTAGAAAATAAAAGCATAAATAGAAACAAATGTATAAGTTATCAAGAGGCAGTAAATATGTTCGTATAAAGTAGCAAAATATGGTACACATTCATTTACTTCAATTGTTTAGCCGATAAAAGAGAACCAAAATCATTTACGGAATGGAAGTTATACATAATTATGTAACATTCTTTCGTAATTCTCAAACGACACCTAGCTTTTAGTTTTCTTAAAGAAAATAAAAATATTTCGACTCCAATATATACATTTTCACACCGCCACACGATCATCTACTACCTATATAAAAGAGGGTTTGACAAGACATCATCTTGCCCAAAATTCTGTGAGAATGACATGTGGATAATATGAATATTAACGACCGTCGGATCAAAAACCCAAAAATAAACCCCTCATCAACTCCTCCTCCAAATCAGTTACACATATTTACTTATATTCAATTCCTGTTTAAAACGACGACGTTTTACGTCGTGGGCTAAATGAGCCCAACAACGGCCAAGTAAAAAAAAATCCGGCTCAAAATAAAAACTTACAAAATGAACCCTCGACTTTTAACTATTTACAATTTTTTTATATAATAAACTTTATTTATCAAATATATAACACATATCTATCGAGTCATTCTGACCAAAAAATACCCACGGAAAGATCTTCGAATTGCGAACAAAACAAACCCAATATTGTAAAAAAAATCAAATTATTAAACATGACACCAAAAAAATAAACCCGCGCAAAATTAAAAAATAAAAAATAAAAAATTAATGGCCCGCAACGACACGCGAAAAATTAACGCCCCGCAGCAACGCGCGGGTAATTCTGCTTGTTTATTTAAAAGTCCAGAATCTTAGAACAAGAACAATGGCCTTATAAATTTTATAAGGTCTATTATCCTGATAGGTTTTAAAGATCTGCAACTTTTTTTAGTTATTTTATATATTATTTTTTTGTAGTTGGTTGATTTTTATTTGACAACAATTTAATTAATCGTTAATTTTTTGTAGTTGGTTGATTTTTATTGATTTTTTGTTGTTCGTTGATTTTTGTTTGACCAAAAATCTATTTGTACTTGGCTGAAGTAATGATGCCAAGGGATTAATGTATGAGGGATATAACTCGTTCTTGAACTTGGT
>BQNB010017719.1:8936-54780 GCA_026074375.1 Tanacetum coccineum | reverse complement strand
ACTTCTGATCATAACCATTCATGACTACATCAATGAACCTTCAAGTTCAACGCTGGTTCCAAATGTTTCTTCTCTAGTAGACACAAATGCTCCGTTAATATAAGAGTTGGAATTTCTATTCAGTTATTTGTTCGAAGAATACTTCACTGCAGGAAATCAAAGTGTGTCAACGTCTTCCTCTCTCTGATAATTCTAAACAACAAGATACTCAACCTACAGTAAATATTCAACCTACAATAGAACTGATCACTCCAACAACAAATGTCAATGTTGAGGCAAACAACAATGATCAAGCAGCAGATGCACATATTGATGAAAACGAATTTTACAACATCTTCAGTACACTAGAACGTGAAGAAGCAGAGTCATCTTCTTGCAATGTTGATAATTCAAACATGCATACATTCTACCAACGTCATCAATCTGAACACCGATGGACTAAAGATCACCCATTAGAACAAGTTCGTGGAAATCCATCCAAGCCAGTGCAAACCAGACGACAACTTACAATAGATCCTGAAATGTGTATGTTCGTGCTCACCGTGAGTACTGCCAAACCAGAAAACATTAAGGAAGTTGATGACATCAAATAACGTCACTTTTATAGCATCATTTATCCCATGTAAATAACCCATTTTGTACAATTATTGCATGAATTGTTACTTAATCATTTGTATTTGAGAATTGCAGTAATTATGGAGTACTTGGTGAAGATTAGCAAAAAGGCACGCATTCTGGAGCTTAAACGAAGACATTTGAAGATTACTGTTCTGACAACCTATACGCCGTATCCATCAATGAAGATACGGCGTATCTATGCTTGCACTTCACAAGATACCACGAAGATATAAAGTCCAATACGCCGTATCCAGGAGACATCTATACGCCGTATTCAATATAAAGTAATAAAATATTCTAGAAGATATCGAACGTGGTCCCTACTCCAAGAAACCCCCGATATGCCGTATCCATCTATCTCGATACACCGTATCGACCAAATTCCAGACAGTATAAATAGAAACCCTAAAAAACAAGGATTTTTCAGTGTCTTGATCATATTTTTGATACCTTAACCACAAAAGTTGATTTTTAGAAGACAAGAAGAGCAGAAGAGGTCAAACAAAGCTACTAATTCCGTAGGAAACACCTTGTAATCTCTTATACTCATGTAATCGTTTGATTTTTGGTATCATTCCTTTAACTCGGTTAGTTTACCTTGGTTGGATTATTACTCTTGTATTGATTATGACGTTTTAGGTCTAATACCCTTAGGTATTAGCCATTATTATGAAGATTTGAATGTTTGGTTTGTTTATCTCAAATGCTTAATTTATTGTTAATTGCTTGTTTATTCTTATCAATTTATACTTGTTTACGTGCTTTTGTATGTGACCTATCATTCAACTGGATCTAGTGATACCGACCAAGTTAGCTAGATGCCAGGATGACTCTCCATATAGTGATTTATATATCTAGACCAATAGGATCACAAATAATGAACTATCTTTGCCTTTAGATTAGTGAGCTTAGTTAGACCGGCAGGTGACCCTAAGGATCAACGAGTACGTTCTTAATCATTGGTAAAGACTTGGCCAGTGGACTACTAGTATATAAATTGCCATTAAGCAGTAAGTGGGTAAAGTCTCTTTGAGCTAGGGTTTAACAAGATCACAATTGCTTTAACCCCTAAGATAGATTATAATCAGCAAATAGGTGCTTTATGCGGATGCGTTTAATTGTGATAGAATTCTACGTGACTAGGTCTTAGGAAGAAGTACCGCCTAAGTCTTAAGAATGATATGCCGTCTCGAGATAAGCATTTATTGCACTAAATAAGAAAATCAACGTTCTAATTGGATTAATTATGGTTAATAGAGTTTTCTTATATTTGGCTAGACCGCTCTTCTATTCTTTGTCTATCTACTTGCGTGTGTTATTGTGTCTTAAGTAGATCAAAGTCACCGCAAACCTATGCCAGTCTCTCAAGCTAAAAATTCTCCTTTATCTGTTAGAATTAGGATTAACATAGGTTTAGCTTAGGTTTAACATAGAATAGAATTAACACAGTTTAAATTTGCTTAGTTTAGTTAACCAAAATATTGATAAAATAAAAGATTAGTTCTCTCTTTTAGTGATCGACACCCTACTTACCACGGAACTATCTGACCGGGTACACTGCCCGTTAAAGTGTTGTTTTAGATAAAGTCGGCAAAATATAAATTTAAAACTTGAACTATCATAAAATACACCTACACGACGACACAATCAAGTTTTTGGCGCCATTGTCAGGGAGTGAAATTTTAATCTTGACTTTTATTTGATATTTTGGTTATTAGCATTAGATTAGATCTAACCTCTAGGATTAGTGTAACATTTTGTAAAATTCTATATATTTGTATATTTGTGTATTTGCTTGTATATTTGTAAGTTTAATTGTTTGTGTGTTTAATTGTTTTTCATACACTGTTCTAGTCGATAACCTGATACGGCGTATCCACTTCCATTGAATACGACGTATCTAACTTTCTATTCCAATACAGCATATTCATTCAATATATTAATACGGCGTATTCAGATCAATTGAATATGGTGTATTGATCGTCTGATACAGTAACAAAAGCTGATTCTTCGTATTTGATTTTCGTGCTCGATTTTCTGAATTACTTTCTTTTTCGAACAAATCCTGCTTATATTTTTTGTCACTGTTCAGAACGTACTAATCACAGAATTTTGACTAAAGAAGATAAAACAAGAATTATTACTGAACTAATTTTAAAAGAATGCATGGAAAAAGCTCAAGCAGAATCGAGTCTTGCTAAACCAAATATCGACGATGTTACGAATATTGAACTTAGCAAGGAATTTTTGATGGAGTTACAAAGTAATGCATACCACGGAATGTTTGATGAAGACGTGGTCGACCACATTGCTAAGGTTCTTGAAATGCTTGATTTAATTAAAACTCCTTATATAGACTCCCATCAACTACGCATGAAGGTTTTTCCTCTCTTACTGGCTGATGATGCAAGACAATAGTAGATAAATGAGGGGATGGAAAAATCACCACTTGGGAAGAGCTAGTTGAAATTTTTTTCTGTAAATTCTATCTCGAATCCTGCGATTGCGAAGATAAAATGTTAGACGAAGGGGATAACTGGGGGATTAATCCACTTGAATTCATATCCCGAGTGAATTTGACTTTCGAAATCCATAAGAAGGTAGATGGAAGAACTAAAAAGGTATAACTCCATTCCTAGATAAATGGAAGTTGGAATAAAAGACAAATGGATGACATCGCTTCAAGCGATGAAGAATGAGAGGAATCTGACTATGGAAACCCTCCTAACACTACTACTGACTCATTCTTCAAGCCTTATTTAAAAGCTCAAGAAAATAACGATATTGAAAAAGAGGATGAACGAAGCCAGAAGAAGCGTAAAAGCAACAAGGGTAATTTAGAGATTAATAATGAGCAGCCTAATAAAAAGGTGTGCAAAGCCGAGAAGTTTAAAGCTATTAAATATTCACTAGGACCTAACAAAGAATGCATTACTATAAAAAGTTGTGAATACAATGCTTGGAAAAGGAACGAAGATAGTGTGTCTCAAATCTACCAAGAAATTTTTTGGAAAAAGGACAACGGGTGGACGGTGACGTGCACCAAGTGAAGAAAGCTGAAGAAAAAGTCTAACTTAAAGACTAGCTAAAAGAAAAGTGCTTCCCGGGAGACAACCCGGATTGTTATTTATTTTTATCGAGACTGTCTTCCCAGACATCAATAAGGCATATCCGCTCCATACCATATGGCGTATTGAATGTCTGGACGTTATCAGTCCTTTATTTTCCTGCATTTAAAACTTTATTGTCAGATCTGTCTATACGGCATATTCATGCACAAGATACGGCGTATTTGGCAGACTGACCCGTATTGATACTTTTTACAGGTTTCTCCATACAGCGTATTCCAGTTTATGGATACGATGTATTGGTCCCCTGTACAGTTTATTGTTTTTTTATTTATTAACCGTAGGATACCCGAGATAGGATTTTGCATGTTTTTCCTATATTTTGCACAGGACCTCGCTGGAAAAGAAATTGACAAAGTTGGTGAAGTATCAATCATCTAGAATCATATGTGTGTGTTATAGTCATGTTGGTATTCAGACGTATTTACAACACACATTCTTGCTCATAAACTCAACTTGGAGAATGTACCGAGCAAAACATCAGGAGAGCTTCTTGTTCTAAGTCTTTTAATTTCTCGTTTTTAATGTTTTATCTATGCAACGAGGACGTTGTATAATTTAAGTAGGGGGATGGGAATTAGAACGTTACTTGTCTTATTTTTCACATTAAAATGCTTAAATTTAAAAAAATTCAAAGCATACTTTTGTGAAATTACTAGTTACATAACCTGCACACATAACCCTTATTAGATATTGCGAGGATTTAGCCTTATCCATTTCCAAATGTTTATCTAAATTCTATAAAAATATAAGTGTACTGATGATGTTGTAGACTTTAGAACTTGGTTTGGTATATCTATTTGAGACCGCAATAATAAGTACTATGGATTTAGATAGAGTAACTTGTTTAAATTGGTAAATTTCTAGGATTACACCCAAAAAGCCTTTATATGTTATTTTATTAACTAACTATATTGGTTAGTTAACCCCCGTATAAATCCTTTGTCTACTCTCGTTTTAAGAGTAAGATACCCCTAGAAAAACCTGTAGAGACAATCATTTAGGAATAACGCCAACTATTTATTTCGTTACACCTTAGCCTACCCTATTAGATTAAGTCCATTTATCAGTTGCTAGTTGTTTAACGTGTAAATTATATATTTCCTGAGTCTTGTGTCATTTTCTATCTCTGGTATGGTTGGGAAATTTGCACATCACAATGGGAATGTAAAAAGTAGTCAAAGCTCATGTATTTTTACTACCATCAGAATTATTGGTATGTCCAAAGAACGAAGAATCATGAAGGAAATTATCCGGAGTTATTATGATCATGAAGATAGTGAAATTACACCAAGATTCATAGTATGAAAAAAATCAAAAAAATTAGAAAATTGCAATAAAAAAGGAGGAGGAAAGTTTAAAGATAGTTTGTTCGTTAAAAGCTTAAACCGATGGAATTATTTAAAGGATCAATTATTCATTGATACATGGTTATAAATCAACGATGTAAAGTTTTGTATAAATTAGTAGATATCGCCACTTGTCTTTGTAAAAGTATGTAAAGTATGGGATGATTGGGAAGTTGGCCGTTATGGGAACGCCAACTTAGGTTGTTGTTTTTTTAATCTATGATCAAGACGTTTGTGTAAATATTTATAAGTCTTTATCATGGTAACGATCAGGAAAAAGTGTCTATTAACTTGAACCTTATCTGTTTGGACTTAATTTATTTGTTTCGTGAATTTTATTTAACAACAATTTATTTCCTTTCCTAATCATTAACCTTGGGTTTTACTCGAATGAGGATGTGATCGAGTCATGCATGTCTATTCCGTCGTTACGGCCATGTATGTGTGACTCAACTTCCTTGTTGGTTTATTACTTTTGGTGAAAGTTAGAAGATCCATACCCTATATCATTCTTCATCCTAACACTTGGTTAAACTCGAATGAGGATGTGATCGAACACACATGTCTATTCCATCGTTACGGCCATGTATGTGTGATTCAGATGCCTTGTTGGTGTGGTACTTTTGGTGAAATATTGTTAGAATGATCAACCCTAAGCCTTATCAATAAAATCCCATTTTACCTTTATAAACTTGTTACTCCTTAGCTCTAGTGGTGGAGATGTGTATCCTTGCCAAGCCTATGATAGAATACTCGTCACGACCGAGCAATTGAGCGAATTAGTTACATGTTACCACATAGATTAGTTGAGTGATTTGAGTGTTTTCATCTTCTTATTTTGTGAGGTGTTTCATTATGTACTTGTAATTGATCGAATAAATGCTTAACAAAAAAATCCTTAAGGATACATTTTCATAAACTTCTAAAGGCTGCTTGAAGACAAGTAGGATTCAAGTAGGGGATATTTGATTACATCAAATAACTTTACTTTTATAGCATCATTTATCCTATGTAAAACCCATTTTGTATGATTATTGGAAGAATTATTACTTAATCGTTTGTATTTGAGAATTACAGTAATTATGGAGTACTTGGTGAAGATTAGCAAAAAGGCACGCATTTTGGAGCTTAAACGAAGACATTTGAAGATACTAACTCTGATATCCTATACGCCGTATCCATCAAGGAAGATACGGTGTATCTGTGCATGTACTTCACAAAAGACCACGAAGGAATAAAGATCAATGTGCCGTATCTAGAAGGAGTCTATATGCCGTATTCAATTTAAAGTAATAAAATATTCTGAAAAATATCGAACGTGGTCCCTACTCCAAGAAACCCCTGATACGTCGTATCCAAGACTTTCGATACGCCGTATCGACCAAATTCCAGACCTTATAAGTATAAAACATAAAAATGTGTTTTCATTTTCAGAAGACAAGAAGAGCATAAGAGGTCAAGCAAAGCTATCAATTCCATAGGAAACACTTTGTAATCTCCTATACTCTAGTAATCGTTTAATTTTTGTTATTATTCGTTTAACTCGGTTAGTTTACCTTGGTTGGAATATTACTCTTGTATTGATTATGACGTTCGAGGGCTAATACCCTTAGGTATTAGCCATTATTATGAAGATTTGAATGTTTGGTTTGTTTATCTTGAATGCTTAATTTAGCATTGATTGCTTGTTTATGTTTATCAATTTATACTTGTTTATGTGATTTTGTATGCGACCTATCATTCAACTAGATCTAGTGATACAGACCAAGTTAGTTAGATGCCGAGATGGCTCTCCATATAGTGATTTATATATCTAGACCAATGGGATCACAAATAATGACCTATCTTTGCCTTTAGATTAGTGAACTTAGTTTGACCGGCAGGTGACCCTTGGGATCAACGAGTACGTTCTTAATTAATTGGTAAAGACTTGGCTAGTGGACTACTAGTATATAAATTGTCATTAAGCAGTAAGTGGGTAAAGTCTCTATGAGCTAGGGTTTAACAAGATCAACATTGCTTTAATCCCTAAGATAGATTATAATCAGCAAATAGGATGCTTTACGCGGATGCGTTTAATTGTGACAGAATTCTACGTGTCTAGGTCTTAGGAAGAAGTAACGCCTAAGTCTTAAGAATGATATGCCGCCTCGAGATAAGTATTCATTACACTAAATAAACAAACCAACGTTCTAATTGGATTAATCATGGTTAATACAGTTTTCTTATATTTGGCTAGACCGCTCTTCTATCTTTTGTTTGTCTGCTTGCGTGTCTAAGTCACCACAAACCTGTGCCAGTCTCTCATGCTAAAAACCCCCTTTATCCGTTAGAATTAGGATTAACATAGGTTTAGCATAGGTTTAAGTTGGAATAGAATTAACATAGTTTAAATTAACTTAGTTTAGTTAACCAAAATATTAATAAAATAAAAGATTAGTTCTCGCTCTAAGTGATCGACACCCTACTTACCACGAAACTCCATCTGACCGGGTTCACTGCCCATTAAAGTGTTGTTTTAGGTAAAGTCAGCAAAATATAAATTTAAAACTTAAACTATCATAAAATACACCTACATGACGACACAATCACCGACACACTCATAATTTTGTGGAATTTGGGTAAACATTTGAAAACGGATGAAGCTAAATTCTCACAATATCTAACAAGGGAACACACATTAGATTCCAGAAAATACTCCACCAACGTCGTCGTTTTCGTTCAGAAGGTCTCGTATTAAGCATAAGAAAACAAGTGCAATTTCTATCTTCGTGTATTCGCTGATTAGACTTGAAATAAAAACCTAAAACTGTACAGGAAGTAGATATACCGTATCCATACCCCAGGATACGCCGTATTGATACTTGTAGAAAACAATCCTAAGTATGGGTCAGAAGTCAAATACGCTGTATTCGTTTAACGAATACGCCGTATCGACCAGTCTGACAATAAAGTTTAAATTGCAGAAAAATAAAGACTGGATAACATCCAGGTAGTCAATACGCCGTATCCATGGGGTTTGGATACGCCGTATAGACAATCTGGGAAGACAGACTCGATAAGAAAATTAAAAATACATTCAGGGTTTTCTCCCGGCAAGCACTTTTATTTACAAAAAAGTCTTTAAGTTAGACTTGCCCCAATTTAATCCCATCCTTATAAAATAATTTGGGGTCGAACGGGATGCAAATGGTACATATAAATTTTTAATAAGAAAAATTAATGACATCCCTTTGTAAAATTCTTTCGAATCATGACTTTAATCATTATAAAAAAAACTCTTTTATAGTGAAAGATTTATGGTGTATGTCATGATTCACTTCAAAGCTCTCATCAAACTCATGGGAATTGGTATCAACATTATCATTAATTATACTATCCGATGGTTTGATAAAAGTATCATCCGTAGGTAATTCGATGTTGACTTTGTCATTATCATTTCCTGAATCCGTTTTTAAATCGTTGACAGAAATTAATTTATAAGAAAAAAAACTTTTGTCATATATGCAAATGTAATCTTCATCGTCAGATTTGTCAAGCGATATTCTAAAGTCAATCTCATTGTTATCAAGAGGACTTACCGAAGGTTCAGACGAGATCTTGTGGTCAGTTGTCAATGTATCATTGTAGACATGGCTGGGAACTCGTTCTCAAAATCTTTGAAGTAGTCGATATCTTCAAAATACCTGACCTTACCATATGTAGCAGTTTTCCAGTTAAACTCTTGACCATGCCTACGAGCTTTTTCAGCTTCAAGCTTAATATACTCCTCCATAGTAATATCGGGGTTTTCCATTTCCTATAATAAATTTTCTATGAAAGAAAAAGGTCAAATGGACTATCCCAATTGTTTCCATTTTTCGAATGGAATATTTATGGAATCTCCATGAATAGGATCAAACCTTATTCCATGGTATTTACATGAGGTTCTTCATTCTTATTCTTAAGAAAGTCCCCCATACGTCGTATTCAGCAAACTGAATACGCCGTATTGATGTTAAAGTCGAATACGCAGTATTTGTTAAGAAAAAAATTTATACGCCGTATCTAAAAAGATGAATACGCCGTATTAAGTTTTCGACCTAGAAAATTACAGCAGACTTTAACAATGCAGAAAAACACACAAACACACAAATATGCAAAATATACAATGCAGAAAATTAAACACACAAAAACAAAAAACAAAAAAACAAATATGCAAATTAATCTAAACTAAACTAAATATAAACTAAAATACTAACAAATAAGAATTAAACAACTTCACTCCCCGGCAACGGCGGCAAAAACTTGATGTGTCGTCGTGTAGGTTGTTATTTTATGTATCAAGTTTTACTATTTATTTTATGCCGACTATACCTAAAAACAACACTAACGAGCAGTGTACCCAACCAGATGTAGCTTTGTTGGTATGTAGAGTGTCGATCACTAAGAGCGAGAGCGTTAATTCCTAATTCTATCAGTATTTTAGTTATTTAAGTTAGTAATAAATTATTCTATTCTATGTTAAACCTAAACTAAAGGCAAAAAGGGAGTTTTAGTCAGAGAGACTGACACAAGTTTGGGTTATATAACCTAGGGTTTTGATGACAAGTTAAGCAATAAACACACACAAAAATTTAAACAAAAGATAGAGGAGCGGTTAAACACTAATGTAAGGAAACATATCAACCATGAATAATCCAAAAAAATGCAGGTTTATTTATTTAGTGCAATGAGTGCTTATCTTGAGGTGGTATATCATTCCTAGATTTAGGCGGTACTTCTTCCTAAAACCTAGACACGCTAATTCTGTCATAATTAAACGCATTCGCATAAAGCATCCTTTTTGCTGATTATAATATATCTTAGGAAATTAATAATGGTGATCTTATTAAACCCTAACTCATCGAGACTTTACTTAACGGCTCTTTATATACTATTAGTCCACTGTCCGAGTCTTTACCAAAGAAAGCAGAACGTTATACTAGGTCACCTGCTAGAACAACTTATTCCCTTAAACGATTGGTAAAGATAGGTTAATATTTGTGATCCTATTATTCTAGATATATAAATTGCAGATATGAAGAGCTATCCCGGACTCTTAGCCTATGCCCAAACAACACCGAAGTTGCAGCGCATTAAATATGTAGGACTATACCCAGTTGAATGATAGGTCGCATACTTAAGCACGTAAACAAGTATAAATTGATAAACATAATCAATAATCAACGATAAATTAAGCAATCAATATAAATAAACCAAACATTAAACCTTCATAAACATCCAATAGTCATTGTAAAAATACACATAGTTTCATTTATGAACGATTAAAATAAAGAAACCTTAACCGAACGTGTATTTGGTTGTGCAAAGATTACAAGAGTTTTCCTATGATCTTGAGGCTCTTTTCTGACCTTTTATGCTCTCCTATTCGTTTGATAGTCGATTTGGTGGTTTAGGGCTTCACTTACATACCTAAAACTGAGTTTAGGGTTTTGTATTTATAGAGTCTAGAAACAGGTCGATACGCCGTATCGGGCGATGTAAGATACAGCGTATTGGGGATTTCTTAGAGTAAGGACCACGATTGATATCTTTCAGAATCTTCCAATGTTTGACCTTCGATACGGCGTATTAAGTCTTCAGGATACGGCATATTGTGTCTTTAATCCTTTGTGGTTATTTGTGAAGTATAGGCACGGATACGCCGTATCTTCTTGATGGATATGGCGAATTAAGGTAAAACCAGTTGGTTCTTCTTTGTTGACCAAAGTATTATATACGGCGTATCGTTAAGTGGATACGGCGTATTCTTCAAAGTCAAGCAATGGTCTTTTAATTTGTCAAAGTCTTGGATATGTCGTATAGGTCTAAATAATATGGCGCATTGGCTGTGAGATCAGTAGACTTTCTCGAACTCTTTGTTTAAGCTCCAAAATACGTGCCTTTTAGCATAACTTTACCAATTACTCAACAATTACTGCAAATAACAACTTCAAGCAATTAAGTACCAATTCATGCAATAATTATATGAAATGGGTAAAAAACATAGGATGAATGATGCTATAAATATGAGTTATTTGATGTCATCAATGATGTGTAGTTGGAAAAAAAATATTGACCTTGAATTTTTGTAGTGGTGGGTTGATAGTGTTTGATGATTAGCTGCAAATTTAAGAATTTTTATTTTTGACATAATGTATAAACAAGTTGTTTACTTGATTTTGTGATGGATTTTTATGATACATCATTTTATGAGATTATATTTTAAAGAAAAAAAATGTAACTTGATATTCAAGAACACGCAAAGGTAAAACATGAAGATCGAAAAAGACAAAAAGTGAAATTACAAACCTACCCTCGTATGACTGGTACATGACATGAGATAACGAGAGAATTTAACGTCGTTACGAAATTGAATGGCAGCGTACAACATTTCAAACGTTGGGGATGACTGCAATATTTTTTGCCGATTTTTGATTATACGTAAAATCTTCAAAAACCTTAGGGGCTAAACGTGTAGTTTACTCTTATTATTTTTATAAAAAGAAAAAAACATGTTTCGTCCCTATGGTTTACCTAAAATAACAATCGTCGTCCATATTCAATTTTTATTACATCGACAACCCTTATTTTCCCAACTAGTTGTCAAAATGGTCCTTATTCTTGATGTTCATTAAATTTGGCATTTAACCCCAATCATGTGCAATACACATGAGGGTACAAATGCAATTTTTTATAATAATTTATTCACCCATATGTCAACTACTAATTTACCAACTACCACTATCGCAAACTCTCTTCCATGTCACACATTACCATTCTCTTTATTAAAACACTCTTTTTTATCTCTTATATTCATCTTCTCCGTATATACTAACCACCCACACAACTCTCCAACAATCGTTTCATAGCACACATTAATGCAACAACTATTAGCCATTGCCTATGTTCACCGACTCCCACCACTGTCATCACCCACTAATCACCGCCATCATCGTTATTTTCACCTTTCTTCATATTGTCCCCACAACATACATTTTGTCATCATAACCTTAAACAAAAACCTATATATGAGACAAACTTGGATTTGAAAAAAACAAAACCTAGAATAAAAAAGCCCTAAATCTGAATAATCATGGTCAAGGCGATTGTAAATAATTGCACCGACTATGGTCCCTGGTACGCGGTAATGGGTTAATAGTCATGGCTGTTTTGGTAAGGTGGTGACGGTCGAACAAAAAAATCATCATCATCTTTCTCTAAAACCTATATATAAAGTTGTTTGTGAAGAATAAAATGATGGTGTGTTTTGTTGTCATATAGAAAGAGAGTGATGAGTAAGGATATGGTAGTGAAACCACTCACAATAAAGATTTATCTAAATAAACTACCTAAGACGTAGGGGTTGTTGATTAGTCACATTTTAATATACTTCTAGCTACGGTACAGAATGTAACTAGTTTTCTACTACCGAACGTGCACACCACTAGCAAGAAATAATAGATCAAATATTATAACTATGTTTCATGCAATCCTAAGCAAACACTAATTAAATTAGCCTACCATGTTAATCATAAGCAAAGAAGAACACACAATCAAAAAATAAAAGACATCATAATGGAATGTTTAATGATATTAAGACTTAGCTCAATGCTACATGGAAATATGTGGTGTTCCAAGGGCATGAAAAGCCTCAAAAAGCGTCTAAGTAGCAGCTTTCAAAGTTTCATACGAATTCCACATGAAAATGTGAATATAATGAAAGAATATATATAGGATTTTCATCATGACGGTGTCATGTTATAGCCTTGACGTCGTCACCTCGTCAATCTTGATTTAGGGTTTCTTCTACCGCCTCATCCTGACGGCGTCACAAAACATCATGATGCCATCCCTTTATGGTATTGACGCCGTCAAGTAGGCCATCGGGATTTAGTGAACTGTAAGAATTGATTTCTTTTTAACACTTTATGAGCACTTTGGTTAAGGCGTTAGAAAGGTGGTCATGAAGCTGAAATGTGTCTTTTGCCTTCGTTTCTTTTACAAATCGAGCCCAAGTCACGTATATTCCATCAAAATGCTTCCCAAGTACCTAAAACACTAAAAGAAAGGATTTAGTGCAATAAACGAGCATATTTGCATGATTTTAAGGGTTAAATGACCCTAAAAACTGTATAAAATTACACCTTATCAGTTTTTATGACACTTATTTGTTATTCCTGTTGTACGTAAGTTGCTTGATATTTAGTAAGCTGCACGAAATGTCTTCTTATCTTCTTGATGCTTCACATAAACTTCTAGGGTTTTGGGGAATGTTCACCACCTTGAGTGCGTCAAGTATCCATCAGTGCTGCACGGGTAGAGCTAGGGCTACAAACCTATCGCAAGTTAGGCAATTATGTAATACCTTAATCGAAAAAGTGGTCGAATTAGGGCACGATTAGGGTTTAGGAAAACCCTAATCGATCACGTCTTAGCAATCGACCAAAAGGGTTAAACCCTTTTGGGTTTCAGCTTCTTGGTCGACTTGAGAGTTGACTAAAAGGGTCGACTAAAGGGTTTAATCCATTTGGTTGTGTTCCCCTATAACTCCTTTGGTATCTATAAGGTACCACAAAGAGTTCTAGATTGACTCTACTTGCTTTCCAAGTAACATAAATTTAAAAACTTGTCAAACTTGTCCCCCTTAGGGGACACAACCCCTCGAGGTTTGTGTTTTCACCTTTTTGTTACTTGAATATTTATCTCAGATAAATATTATACTTATGTTAACTACAGTTTAATCCCTTAATCTATATATTCATTTATGCAACAACCTATAATTTCAAGTCATTTTACGTCAAAAAACTCAAACTATTTACTTTGAACTTTTACACATTTAATTTTAATTTCAACCGTTTAAGTTAAATCGCGTAAACCAAAAATCAACAATTAACGTAAACTGACATTAAGCAAATAGAAGTTTACGTCAAGCAAGTGTTATATAATTATTACAGACATAATTTATAACTTTTCGTATTCTACTTTTATACATTACGTAAAATGTTTACGTTTCGCGTTTTAAACTTTCATGCATGCATGTAAACTATACCACATTTCTACACTTAACCAAATACTCACAATTATACCCAATACCCAAAAATTAGATAATTCTTACACACAAACCCAACCATGGCCGGTTATACATATATAACTATAAAACAATAACAAGTTTTACATTAGATATAATACCATGTGCTAGTTTGAACATCTTTTTCAAAGTTACTTACAACTTCTACCAAAACTCTTACAAGACCACTCTCCTCCCATTCAAGTCACTTACAAACCACACTTCCTCCCTAATTTTAATGGATTGTGTAAGATTGGTTTCCTAGATATTTATGTTATATAAAGATCATCAACTAGCTCTCTCATTCTCATTCCACACTTACAAAAGTTCAACAAAACTTCCTTTCTCTCTATATAAGCTCACGACACCAAAATAAGCCATAAAATTTTTGATAGTTTCCATTTTTTGATATTACAAGTATACAAGTGTGATTA
Source organism: Tanacetum coccineum (assembly GCA_026074375.1). Lineage (NCBI taxonomy): Eukaryota > Viridiplantae > Streptophyta > Magnoliopsida > Asterales > Asteraceae > Tanacetum > Tanacetum coccineum. Next base: position 40,160 of record BQNB010017719.1, on the reverse strand, counting down.
AGGGTATAATCTAAGGTGTTCTAAGTTGATTTCCAAGTTAGGGTTTCTATTTTAAGCAAAGGTTTTTCAAGATCTAAGTTAGGGTTTCATAGATCAAGATTTGGGTTTTTGATAAGGTTTTTGGGTTAAAATCAAAGACTATGGTTTCTTTTTATCATAAGCTTTGTAAGCATTCTACATCTGCTTTTTTGATTTTCATACATATTGATTATGTTTTTACATATTTTTATACTTACATAATGTATTTACATACATGAACACCAAGATTATTAAGTTATATCACCAACTAGTAGACGTTTATAAATGTTTGCAAAGAAATCAAAAACAACAATTACTTATATGATTATTAGGCATATTATCAAGTTTATTATTCATAAACTAGCTTAAACACTTTTATAAATTATTTCATGTTTTGTTCTTATTATGGTAAAGTGTTGGATGGGATTAAGTTAGTTTTGAGGTATTGATTGTGAAGGAGGTTGAAGTGGTTAGATTAGAGGTTATTGTTTTGTAAAAATAAGGTTAAAATTATAATTTTAAAGTGTGTAAAACGCCCCTTAGGACAACAGGTTTTAAACAGTTAGTTGATTTTTCAACGAATTAAAACCATATAAACGTGTTAGTACGTCTCAATACGATTCCGTGTATATAGAGAACTCGAAAAACGGACGTAAAACGAAGGAGATATGCATTTTTAAACTTTACCGGCAACTATAATATTTTGACAGCTTTTGGGTAAAAATGTAGTCTGATCAGATTTCGTTTCGTGTTTTTGGGGCCTTTCGGGCCCGAACCGGCTTAAATATAAAACTAGAATGTTGCTCAGAATGATGTTACGGTAAAATATCGCGAGTTTTCGAAGCCTAAAAGTGTAATATGAGTGAGTTAATCTTCATTAAAACTAGACAACTTTTATATAAAATTTCTTGCATACTTTTTCCTGACATGAACAGTAAAACAGTGTTTTAGGACTTCGGGTCCATTTAGACTATAAAAACCTTAGGAAATAATATAGCATCACTTATATAATGTTTATATGCGTTTTAAACTTTATAATTATTATTTTATGAATTAACTAGACTATATATATATATATTGTCGTGGTAAAAATAATAAAATTGGTAAACTTAACGAAATCATTATTTTGATTTATAAGCTAAGTCTAAAACTATTAGGTGGTGATATAACAAGATAAAACATAATGCATTGTCTATATTTTCATACGTTATTCTAAATCGACCTATAATTAAATAGGTTGCATACTGGTCCTTTGTGACGACATTCCTAGTTGATTTATCTAGAAATCAATTCCATCACTTGAGGTGAGTTTCATGGCCCCTATTTTACTTTATTTAAATACTTTAGGGGATAATACATGCTCATTTACAAACTCGTTTACATACACGTTTTCATACGCATTTACAAACTCATTTACATACTCGTTTACATACCCGTTTACATACTCGTTTTCATACTCGTTTTCATACTCGTTTACATACTCAATTACAAACTTGTTTACAATTACTTTACAAATCTTGGGGTGAGATACATGACTTGTTTTCATAATGGGACGCAAGTACAATACTTTTCAATTCTTACAATGATTACGGATTTTGCCTAAGTAGTGATAAACCACCATACCCACTCTCATGAACTATTATTTACTTTGTGTAAGCGCGTGTGTTATAAATAGATCTATTGGGATTGACATTCCCGTCCAGGATTGGTGCCAAACATGGCCAACAGACGTATATCATGTCGGATTCACTTGAACACTTACTTTGATTGTCTGAAATTGATTGGCATTCATTGGGACACATTAATTGCCTGAAATTGATTAGCACATATACTTTGTTTAGCTTCAGTGTCATGAGCATAGTGATATCATAATTACATTTTTCTGAATATTGTATACTATGCAATACATACTTTGAAATCTTGTGGCCCAACATTTATACTTACATAAACCTATGAACTCACCAACTTTATGTTGACACTTTTAAGCATGTATTTCTCAGGTGAATAAGTTGCTCGACATTCTTGATGTGCATTGGAGTCTAAACTTTTCAAGATTTCATTCATGGATTTCTACTTGCATTCAAACTACCAATCTCGTTGTATTATTTTCAGTCTTTCATCTTGATGCAACTTTGGTACAAATGTTATAACTATTTAAATTTCAATTAAATCAACGAGATTATCTTTCAAACGACTCATTTAGAGGTAGTTCTCTTATATCTTATGCTTTGTATTATGAAGTAATGCCCTCGGTTACCATTCCGCTACGACACATTTTGGGGGTATTACAATTTCCTTGATACTCTCAATTCATTTCATAATTTGTTTCTTATTTCCACTTGCATGGTCTGTTTAGTATGCACCGGTGTGACCCTTAAGCATTTTTGTGAAGGCTAATTATGAAATTCGTTGTTTTGGTTCCTTTCAACAGGCTCAGTCAAACTCAAGACAAACACATGTTCCAATCACGCATTACACGCTTACGGAACCTAAAAATATGTAACGTCTAAAAGGCTTATAGAAAAGAATAACTAGCAAGCGCCTACAGAGCTAACAAAAGCATCATGGAATGATACATTTTCATTAATAAGTTGTGCAAATATACAACAAGACTGATGAAAATACAAAGAGTTATAAAACTCATAAACAATTAAGAAACAATACCAATCAGGCAGACACACCCTAAAAATACACTTTTATAATGCCCAAGAGGCTTACGAAAGGTCGAGTTATTACCGACTTAACCATCTTTAACTGGCACGCTTTGGTCACTCGCCACCTCGTGGGGACAAGACCAACTAGTCAACTCAATAACTAAACTAACACTTGGGAAAGTCGATCTACTTCCTTCCCAAGACACCGCATCCCCAAATCGAGAATGTACTACGAAAGGGTTGTTGGTAAAGTTAAACATTCACCCAACTTACAAGGAAAATCCAGAACGCCCAAACAAAGAGTCACTTTTGGTTTTTTAACCTCCATCACGGTCGACGAAGGATGACGTAATCGCGAGTAAGAACCGCTAATGCAACTATAATCACGGGCAAGAACCGTCAAGGTATAGTATGAGAGCTCCCTAATAACGCTCAGGAGTAGAGGGTCTACCGAAACCTTAGGCACCTTACAGGAAACTGAAACAATGATCCAAGGCCATATGCGTTGACACAACAACATGAAAACATGACCATCATGCTCTAAAACGGCACGAAGGGACACGATAACGCTACCTAAAAGAGGAAGTATCACCCTTCTACCCCCAACATCAATACCTATGAATAAAAAAAACACAAATCAAAACCCATGTGAATATAAAAAATAAAGCAAAGAACATAACTCACATCTGATAGGTGACGAGTCTACACTCAAAGCAGATGATTCCTTCTGAAAACTACTTCCAAAAGCAACACCTACTCCTAAATGTTCGATGGTGTGGAAAACTAGAAGAGGAGGTTAAATAGTTTTATAGATTAATTGTTATCTTTTCAAAAATTTTGCTTGAAACTTTTGTGTGAAATGACTTGATGTTGATCTTGGTTTGTGAATTAGAAAAGTAAGTAAAAGAAAAAGTTAGAGAGATATAACCGAGACACAAGTATTTATAGTGGTTCGGCTACAAGGACACCTTCCTTGCCCTACTCCACTCCCCGAGTCACCTACTTGAGAGTTTGTTAAACACTAGTCACCAATCTCCTTTTTCACTGGCGGAGAAGCCTCACAATGATGGTTACACCTCTTTAATAATACAAAGCTAAATAACGGATTCTTCACATGGTAAAATCTAACCAACACAACTATACTTGATATACAAATGATGAATGGACTAACAATTACAAAGTAATGGTCAAGACTCAGCAATGTGATCTTGATGGAGTTATGGAGATCAAATGCAAGGTACTTGGTACTTGACCGTCTCGGATGAATGCTTGGTAATTTCTTCTTTGAAGTAAATTACCTACAAGAAGCTAAGAGATTATGCAAGAAATAGAGAGAAAGATCAGTAGATAAGAAAGTATTTCTTAATGAGAAGGTGTGAGAAAAAAATGAGAAATGGCTTAGTATTTATAGCCAAAAAGAGTACTGTAGCCCGGTTCCGTCGGTGCCATTGGCGAATGGAACCGGCAGCCAAAACCAATGGAACCGGCCTACAGTAACCAAATCCGAATTTTGATTCTCAAGATCTTGAGAAATCTTGTGTAATCTTGTGAGATTACCCTTGGATTTGCTGCATTTGATTAGGTCATGCATGATGTAATTAGAGGTGAAATTAGAAAACATTTTTGTGTATAGTTTTAGTTAACATGAAATAATGTATACACATTTTTATGTCACTTTGTGATTTTGTGAAAACTTTTAGAGAAGGTTTTAGCATAATGTTACTTCAAGTTTTGTCATCAATAAAACAACGAAGATCGCGAAATAGAAATAAATGTTTTTGTCGGTTTATTTGTATTAACAATCTCCCCCTTTTTGTTGATGACAAAACCCAAAGTTTAAAGTTGATTAAAAGCTGGTTATTACTGAATTTTAGTTAATTTTAATCAATTGGTCTCTTCTCCCTATTTTTGTCGAAACAAAAAGATGGAATGGGTTAGTCTATATTTCCTGAGAAATGGTAAACTCCCCCTTGAGAGGTGCATAGAGATATGCAAAAATGAGTAGGTTAAATAGAATGGGACATACTCCCCCTTGCTTTGTGAGTACCTACAAAGAAAAGTTAGACAACAAAAAGCTAAAAGTGTCTTCTGTAGTACCGGCTAGCCGGTGCTGTTCCTGTAAAGGAACTGGCTTGTTATCGAACAGAACCGGCTGACTAAAAAGTCAATGTCTACGAATTTTAAGCAAGAAAAATGGTCATATGACAACAATAAAGAACATTTATTTAGGATAATGAAACATTAAAGACATTACATTAAAACATCAAAGAGCAAGAGATTCTTAACGAATCAACTATTTTATTCTAGCATTCTAGGAATATTTCTAGTAATTGTGCATGAGAACATTTAGGCGATCAAGAATGTGGTTGAGAATGAATCTTACTTCTCCTTGGAATTTAGCGACGATGGCTTGAGTTCGTTGGCAAACATTTTATGAGTAAGCATAGGAAAAGGATTGTTAGGTCCTAATGGCGGAAGTGGTGGGAAGTTTGAAGGTAGATTTGGTGAACATTATAGTGGAAATGGTGGGATAGGTGGTTTCATGTCCGAAGTGGGAGAGGGAAAAGATGAATCAATGGGTGGAATATGAGGTGGTTCATTAGCTAGACGCTCAATAGTGTCAAATGATAGACGAGAAGGTGGAGGATTAGTTGTTGCGGGTGGAAGATCCTCAAGAGAGTTGAGAAAGGCTTGAGGAGAGGTAAGTGGAGTAGAGAACAATAGTTCGATTGGGTCAAGATTGATAGCTAGAGGGGATGTGAGTTTGGAAGGTTGAGTTGGTGCCGAAGGTGGCGAAGTTAAAGGTGGTGGTGTTGACTTAGGAGTAAGCAAGAGATTGTTATTGTTGCTAGTTGGTGATAGATGTTGAATAGAAGTTTAGGAAGTTGGAGTAGTTGGTGGAAGTCCCGAAACATAGTCCGATAGAGGTGAGAGAGGTTGGTAGGGAGGTGATGATGTCCTTAGATTGTTGAAGCAACAAGGTCTAACACTTATTCGGGCGGTCCTTTTTAGATTAATTTTGTTTTCTTTAGGCATTGTTGGAGAAGGATGATGAGAAGAATTTTTTTTTCTATTTATAGATGAAGATGAGAGTTGATTTAATGCATTACTTATTGGTTTAGACATAAAAGAATGATTAGAAGATGCACTAGGTCAACTTCTACTATTAGGAGCTGATTGATGTGACAAGGAGGGAAGATTTGAAATAGATTTGTGAAATTCGTATTTAGTATAAATTATACTGATCAGGCGGTTCTGCTGGTGCTATTCGACGAAGGGCATCGGCTTGAAAATCGAATGGTACCGCCGACTTGACAGAATTTTTGAAGAAGAATTTTTCATGATATATTGGAGGTGCGGTTTTTCTCGACTCAAAAGTGAAAAATTAGTTTTATAAGAAAAACCCTAAGCCTCCTTTTAATATAGCTACAATTGAACATGTTTGAAACGACATACTGACCATGTGTTTCGTTGAATATGTTCAAGTATCAAACAAAACTTTTATTTGTATTAATCAATAGAAAATTTTTGACTCAAAAGAAAATTGTTGTTATTAAGTGTTTGGTTCCATGAGGCCAAGTCCTAGTCTGATAAGATTGAAAGGTTCTCTTTTAAGAGGTTTGGTTAAGATGTCGGCAATGTTATCTTCGGAAGCGACTTTCTCTATAGTGATATTTCCTTTTTGGACATTGTCACGAAGGAAGTGGTGACGAATTTCTATATGTTTGGTGCGAGAGTGAAGAACGGAATTTTTACTTAGATCAATTGCTCCTTTGTTGTTGCAAAGAATGGGTATGTCATCTAATTTTATATCAAAATCTACTAGAGCTTGTTTCATCCATAAGGCTTGTTGGCAAACTTTTCCGGTGGAGGCATATTCTGCTTCGGTGGTTGAGATGGCTAAGGCAGTTTGTTTCTTGGAGAACCATGAGGTGAGATAACAACCCATGAATGTACAGATGTGTTTGTGTTAAAATGCTAAAGTTAGAATAACGCTAATGTGACTGCACTTTTTGATATGTTATAACTTGTATGATATCTAAAGCTCTTAGTGAAATATCTAAATATGCGGATAACTTCTATATACATTACTGATAATAGATATATACCTTTTTTTGTCTTACTTCCATATCCTAAATACCTAACCGGTTATTCTTTAAATTTTACAAGATTTACACCACTCTCCCCGCCACTAAGGCGCAGATCGAGGGGTGCTTATCAGCCTTTAGATCATTGGTAAAAGAACACAACAGCCTGGGCAATGTCTCTCTGATACGCTTTAAGTTTGATGAATATAGAGGAGGAACAAGAATTTGTACCGTTGTAACTGGAAAGGAGATAATGGACGCTGATCTAAAGAAGCCCTTCATATAGACAATAAAAACCCCGTTGACACGGAGGACCATAGAGTTTGCCGGTCTGGAATTCAAAATGTCGGCCAATGTTAAGTTGTATGATGGAATGACGGATCTGGAAGACCATCTCAGTCGGTTCTCGTCCGCAGCCAACTCGGGAGAGTGACCCATGCTGGTGTGGTGCCACATGTTTCAGCAAACTCAGGATGGGAGTGCAAAAGGATAGTTTAAACATCTCCCGGCTGGTAGCATCGACGGGTGGGCAGAGCTCAGAGATCAGTTAACGAGTAGGTTCTCAAGAAGAAAGGCATGTTTTAAAGACCCAACAGAGATAACTAAGATTGTCAGAAAGGCGAATGAAACCCTTGTCGCTTTCAAAGAAAGGTGGATCGTAGAAACAAGTTTTAATGTAGGAGTGCCGGAGGTCATAAAAATATCATCGTTTATGGATGCCCACAAATGCCCGAAATTATCCAAACGATACTCTGACAAGGTACCAAAAATGGTGGACGAGATGATGGTTAGATTAGATGATTTTGTAAGGTCGGAAGAGGCCTTCGCTAACATAGAGTTGCCAAAAGGAGAAATGTCTGAGGCCTCAAAGAAGTTGGGAGGACCAGTCAGCATAAGGGAAAATCGGTTCCATATGGGGGGATAGGGAGCAGATAGACGAAAGAATGATGGCAGGAACGCGTTCAATAACAAGGACGGACTTGCCCCCTATCGCCCCCAGGTTCTTTACCAAGCTTCGAGAGGAGACCATCAGGGGTACCACGACCCTAGGCTCAACCTCAACTCACTAACTAGGCAACCCAAAGAAATATTAGCGTCAGAACTCCAGTTAAACATGCAACCGCCCAGACCCATGCAGCTTCCACCTAAGAAAGAAAATTAAGATAGGTATTGTGACTACTGTGGAAAACTAGAAGGGGGGTTGAATAGTTTTCTAGATTAATTGTTATCTTTTCAAAAATTTTGCTTGAAACTTTTATGTGAAATGACTTGATGTTGATCTTGGTTTGTGAATTAGAAAAGTAAGTAAAAGAAAGAGTTAGAGAGATATAACCGGGACACAAGTATTTATAGTGGTTCGGCTACAAGGACACCTTCCTTGCCCTACTCCACTCCCCGAGTCACCTACTCGAGAGTTTGTTAAACACTAGTCACCAATCTCCTTTTTCACCGACGGAGAAGCCTCACAATGATGGTTACACCTCTTTAATAATACAAAGCTAAATAACGGATTCTTCACACGGTAGAATCTAACCAACACAACTATACTTGATATACAAATGATGAATGGACTAACAACTACAAAGTAATGGTCAAGACTCAGCAATGTGATCTTGATGGAGTTATAGAGATCGAATGCAAGGTACTTGGTACTTGATCGTCTCGGATGAATGCTTGGTAATTTTTTCTTTGAAGTAAATTACCTACAAGAAGATAAGAGATTATGCAAGAAATAGAGAGAAAGATCAATAGATAATAGAGTATTTCTTAATGAGAAGGTGTGAGAAAACATGAGAAATAGCTTGGTATTTATAGCCAAAAGAGTACTGTAGCCCGGTTCCGCCGGTGCCATTGGCGAATGGAATCGGCAGCCAAAACCAATGGAGCCGGCCTACAGTAACCAAATCTGAATTTTTATTCTCAAGATCTTGAGAAATCTTGTGAGATTACCCTTGGATTTGCTACATTTGATTAGGTCATGCATGATGTAATTATAGGTGAAATTAGAAAACATTTTTGTGTATAGTTTTGGTTAACATGAAATAATGTATACACATTTTTATGTCACTTTGTGATTTTGTAAAAACTATTAGAAAAGGTTTTAGCATAATGTTACTTCAAGTTTTGTCATCAATAAAACAACGAAGATCGCGAAATAGAAATAAACGTTTTTGCCGGCTTATTTGTATTAACAACTACCACGGAGAGAAGGTGCATTACACCAATGATTGTTTCCAAATGAGAAGACAGTTAGAAGCGACCCTAGAGTCAGGATAGCTCAACCACTTAATTAAAGATGTTAGACAAAGGGGACGAGGAAACACGAAAGGAAAAAATGGTGGAAAGGATAAGGTTAGAAATATGATACGATCGTGGCATGATGAGAGAAAGAGAAAGTCGATAGAGAAGGAAGAAAGTTGGATGAAGACACTTATCATCTTTCTGGCAAAATCGTCAGAGGATGTCTCGGACGAGCCGATCATCATTGAAGATGTTATGGAAGGATACTTGGTGCGTAGAATATATATGGACCAAGGGGCATCGGTAGAGGTAATGTTCGAACATTGTTTTGAAAACTTGAGCCCAGCAATAAAATCATGGTTAAAGGACACACATACATATCTGGTAGGTTTCGCCGTAGATGTGGTAAAGCCAATAGGGAAGATTGAGCTTAAGGTAGTCTTTGGAGATGGGGGTTTGTTTAGGACGGTTATGATGAAGTTCACATTTATCCGATCCCCTCGCCATATAATGTCATCCTCAAAAGAACCAGTTTAAAAACCCTTTGGGTAATTTCTTCTACGATACATTTTATGGTGAAATTTCCTACTCCGAAGGAAATTGTGACGTTAGTCACTCGCACTGTGATTATATCTGAATGCAGGAGGCTAAATAAAAAGCAAATGATCGAAAAGGAGGCTCAGCAGAGTCCTCCTCTCACCAAGGAAGAGCCAAGAGAAGTAGGTTTGACGGAAGAAATACTGGTTAATCCAGCATATCCAGAATAGTTGGTAACAGTTAGAGGAAACATGTCTGAAGGATGTAAAGCCCATCTCAAAGCGTTGTTAAAGAAAAATATGGAAATCTTTGCGTGGGAGCCTTCTGACACGACAGGGGTGCCAAGGTGGATTATAGAACATTCTCTCAATGTCAATCCAACGGTAGAGCTATTCTGTCAAAAGAGAATGGTTTTAGCTCCTGACAGAAGTCAGGCGGTGACTAAGGAAGTAGAAGAATGGCTGAGGGCAGGCATAGTCCGGCCAGTGAAGTACCCTACGTGGATATCCAACCCTGTGTTGGTAAAAAAGGTGGATTGAAGCTGGGGAATCTGCATAGACTTCAAAAACATCAACTCAGCATGTCCGAAGGATTACTACCCTCTCTCGGACATCAACGGGAAGATTGAATCTGTAGTAGGGTTTCGGTATAAGTGTTTCTTGGATGCTTACAAGGGGTATCACCAAGTCCAGATGGTCTAAGACGATGAGGAGAAAACTGCATTTTATACGTACTAGGGAACGTACTGCTACACGAAGATGCCATTTGGGCTCAAAAACGTTGGAGCTACATACCAAAGGTTAGTAGACACCGCATTCTAGTCACAGATTGGAAGAAACCTGGAAGCGTATGTCGATGACATGATCATTAAAAGCAATGACAAGAAGGCACTGTTGGCTGACATCCCTGAAACATTTGTTAACCTCCGAAGGATCAACATGAAGTTAAACCCGAAGAAATGTTCATTTGGGGTGGAAGAAGGGAAGTTACTGGGATATATGGTTATGTCGGAAGGAATACGAGCAAACCTAAAAAAGATGAAGGCAATAGCAGACATGCAATCTCCCTGTACTCTAAAGGAAATGTAAAGTTTGGGTGGCAAGCTGGCTGCTCTAAACAGATTCTTGGCTCGATCGGCCGAAAGGTCTCTACCATTCTTTTAAACCCTAAAGAACATAATGAAAGAAAACAAGGATGAGTATTAGTGGACGGAAGAAGCGGAAAAAGCTTTCCAAGAAATGAAAAAAAGTCATAATAGAGCTTTCGTTGTTGACTACCCCCAAGAAAGAAAAAATGATGTATGTGTACTTGGCAGCAGTAGCGGAGGCCGTAAGCGCGATTCTACTAACGAAAAGGAAAGGGAAACAGTGTCCGGTACATTATATCAGCAGAACGCCCAACGAAGTTGAAAGGAATTATGCCCTGTTGGAAAAGTTAGCCTTATCGTTGCTACACATGTCACGAAGGTTACGCAGATACTTCGAGGCTCATCCTATTGAAGTCATAACGGACCAACCCATCAAGCAAATACTAAGCAAAGCATAAGCATCGGGGAAGTTGGCAAAATATTTTGTGGAGTTGAGGACATACAACATAACTTATGAGCCAAGGAATGCCATCAAGGGACATGTACTGGTTTATTTCCTGCCGGAAGAACCAGTAGGAACTCAACCAGAAACGTTCTTTCGTGTCCCAGACAAAAAAAGGAGAAAGATGACACTGAAACATGGACTCTCTTCACAAACGGAGCATCAAATAGAAAGGGCTCCGGTGCTAGTCTAGTTCTTATCAGTCCCAACGGCATGGAGTTTACATATGCTCTTCGTTTGAACTTTACGAGAACAAACAATGAAGCAGAATATGAGGCTCTGCTGGCAGGGCTCCATAAGGCTGCAAAAATGAAGGTACAAGCCATTAGCGTCAATGTGGATTCAAAGCTGGTCGCAAGCCAAATTATTGGGAGTTATGTGGCAAATAGAACCAGTGTGATCAAATATCTCGCCACGACAAAAGAATGTATAGCTGGTTTCAAAAGTTTTGCCATCCAGAACATTCCAAAAAATCTAAATCAAAAAGCTAATGTCCTAAGTAAGCTAGCTACGGTGGCATTTGACCATCTTACAAAGGAGGTGTCGGTAGAAGTGCTCTCGGAATGGTCAATGGACCGAAAGGAGGTTAGTGCGATCGTGGAAGAAGAAGAAGACAACTGGATGACCCCTATCATTAGGTGTCTGAAGGAGGGAGTGTGGCCGCAGGACAAGACCGAAGCCAAAACTTTAAGAATGAAAATCAATCAGTACGTTCTAGAAGGAGGTGTTCTTTTCAAAAAGGGGTATCTAGTACCTATGTTAAGATGTGTGGGTCCGCTACAAGCTAATTATGTTATTAGGGAGATACACATGGGTGCTTGTGGAATGCATTCGAGACCAAGGTCGGTGGTAGCAAAAGCTATAAGGCAGGGATACTATTGGCCGACTATGCATAGAGATGCTAGGAACGAAATTCAGAAATGTGACTCATGCCAGATTCATGCTCCGATACCGAAGCTCCAGAAAACATTATGACTTCGATCATGGCTCAATGGGGAATGGACATCTTGGGTCCTTTGCCCCAATCCGCCGGGAAGGTGAAGTTTGTCATAGTCGCCATTGATTATTTCACAAAATGGATTGAAGCCAAACCGCTAGCAAAGATCACTGAGAAAGAGGTGAAAAAGTTCGTATGGGACAACATTGTGTGCCAGTTTGGATTGCCTAAAGTCATAGTCACGGATAACGGAACTCAGTTTGTCAATGACCCATTCAAAAGTTGGTGCGAGAAGTTAAACATCCAGCAGATGAATACTGCCGTATCCCACCCCCAAGTAAACGACCTAGTGGAAAAGAGCTAACAAAAGTCTGATGGAGGGTATAAAAACGAGGCTAGGAAGAGACAGAGCAGGATGGGTCGACAAGCTACCGAATGTACTTTGGGCCCATCGGACCTCTCTAAAACAAAACAATGAGGAAACACCCTTTAGCCTCACGTATGGAAGTGAAGTGTAATACCGGCGGAAATAGGGATGCCTACCCACAGAACGATGATGATAAGAGAGGATGAGAACGAGGATGAGCTACGCCTCAATATGGATCTACTGTAAGAAAAAAGAGAGGCAGCAACGATACGAGAGGCAAAATACAAGGGCAAGATGGAGCAATATTACAATTAGAGGGTAAGATTGACTTCTTTCAAACCGAGGGAGTATGTCTTTCAGAGGAACGAAGCTAGTAGAGTCAAAGATCAGGGCAAGTTAGGACCAAAGTGGGAAGGACCATACAGGGTGACGGAAGCATACCAGAATGGTTCCTATAAGTTGCAAACAATAGAAGGAAGAGAGGTGCCCCGGATGTGGCATGCGATTAACCTTAGAAAATGTTACTTATCAAAAGCATTGTGTTTAGAATTTCACATGTTGTATAACAAGTATCCTATGTAACTCTGTTATTAATGTTAATGAAATTTCCTTCCGGGGTTGGAAGAGGAATAATTTTCCTAAATCAAATTGCAGACATAACAAATTAGTGGCTCCGGCAGGGACTAGCTACCCCTAACCGATTAACGTAGCCAATGTCTAGCTTATTTTATCCCGATAGTGCTTCCCACTAAGTATGAGTCTAAGTGCCAATGGCTAAGAGACAAAAATGATCCCCCAAAAATGCAAGTCATACTAGATGAGTCCAAGTGCCAATGACCGAGAGACAAAAATGATGCCCCGAACACGCAAGTCATACGGGATGAGTCCAAGTGCAAATGGCCGAGAGACGAAAATGATGCCCTGGAAATGAAAGTTATACGGGATGAGTCCAAGTGCCAATGGTCGAGAGACCAAAATGATGACCCAAAAATACAAGTCATACAGGACGAGACCAAGTGCCAAAAGCCGAAAAACAAAAGTTAAAAACAAAATAATAATACATTAACAAGAGCAAGTAAAGTTAACATAATTTCATTATATATCCGGATGATGCACGGATCACAAAAACGAGTTAACATAATTTCATTACATATCTGGACAGTTCACGGATCTCAAAAATAGGTTGTCATTGTTTCATTACATAATAAGAAGGTACGAAACAAAACCCCGCAGGGACTCCCTACTCATTTATGGCTCTTCCACCTATGGTAGGACCTTCACCCTCCGGCCACATATTTTGTAAGTTACCCAGCGGAAGTCAGAATGATGCAACAAGCTTCTACACATACGGGTAACTCTTGCTAAACAGCTCATCAAAGGCCGACGTGAAGGTAGCATGACACTCCGGATCATAGTTGTCAGCAGTTGCTAGAATCGCCTGAGCTTCCTCCTCATTCCGATCAAACTGCACACCTTACGTCCACCCTGCGGCAATGGCTTGATTAAAGGTCTCAGACAAGCTTTTCTTGTACTCGTCACTAGAAAGAAGTCGCTGAATGATGGTAGGAAGGAGTTGCCTAACATAATTATGTCTAACAACTTCTGCTTGGCTCAAATCTACTGTTAGACGCTCCAAACCTCCCTTCAGTTGGTCGGCGGTTTTCTCTGCCTCGGACACGGAGTATGTCTTAGAAGCAAGAGCCTCTTCTAAACTTTTGATCAGCTCTTCTTGTTCTTTGCTCTTGTCCAAAAGATCATCTTTCTCTTTCTTAACAACCGCGAGCTTCTCCGACAAAGTAACCTCCTTGCCGACACAATCTAAAATGGTAATATTCTTTATTTTTGTTATCCAAAATTTAAGAAACAAAGAAATTAGTAGTAGGTGGCAGTGGTACACAAAGTGACAAAGGTGTATCTAAATGAACCTATTGCAAAGCCTTGTGATCTTCCGATAATGTTGCCCGGGTACGAAGAGCTTCCACTAGATTGTTCTGAGTATCAGTTAAACGTTGAGAAAGACCTTTGCATGAGGAGTGGGTCTGATATAACTCTCCATAGTCATCGTTAAAAGCCTCATACCTCTTCAGAAATCGGCTTGAGCCAATGCCTCCCGTCCAAGCTCAAACCATGCCTGCTGGAGCGATTGATGATCACTCAAACGGTTCTGAGAAGCTCGGACGGAAGGGGTAGCAAGATTGATCATCATATTGCGGCATTGTTCGACATCGTTCAAAATAGAGCACTGATCAAGCCCAAGGAAGGAACAAAAGGCACCGGGGGAGATAGATGAGTTCGAAGAGATCCACCTATAAGAAAAAGGTTAGACGGATTAGGGAGTTCAAAATAGAGTACATGTAACAAAAAAACAACAATGATAAGGGATAAACTTAATCGATACATTCGTCACTACTAGAGTTCTTACCGGGAAAGGTATGACGACCTGACCCTCTGGAAGTAGAAACATAAGCTAGGAAGATATAAAAGGGTTGTACGGGGAAACGGTCGAAACAAACATACCTTCGGCACCGGTAACACTATGTTGGACATTGTTGCCTTATTCGTTCAAATGCACACCTTCATCAGAAGTGCGAATCTCCGTGTGCCTCTCTGAGTGAGGTGAATGCTCTTAATGCAAGGAATGCTTCGAGAGGGGAAAGACACCGAGTGAGGAGAGTTAACTCTTTCGTTGTTGATGTCATTATTGTTAGAAGCATCCGTGACTTCCTCCTCCATATGACCATCGGATTGAAGGGCCTGATTGCTTCCTCCGGCTTCAGCATTGGCATTAATAGGGTTAAAAGTGTTAAGAGGAGTGACAGAGTGAACACTTTCAGAGGCATCTTGCGAAGAACCATCTGTTTTAGAGTCGGATACGGCCAGAGTAAGAGGGGTAGTCTTCCTTTTCTTGGTATGGCCGGAGGTTCCTGCGTGTCCGGGCCTCTTGGCCGCTGCCTTGTCTTGATCCTCCTAAGCTTTTTTCTTTTCTTTGGCCACTAATTCGCTCATCACCATGTTCGACCACCCTTTGAAAATCTAACTTGGCTGGAATAAGCGTACCCGCCGGAAGCGGTGGAGTGGTGTTCTGCACAATAACCTCGTTGGGCCGAAGGGCCATACAACGACCGATGCGCACACCCCTGGCCATAAGAAACTTTAAGAACTCAGACATGTTGGTAGCAATTGTAGGAAGGGAAACAAGATATGTAAGAATAAGTTAATTAAAACAAGGATAAGGAAATCATAGCGTAACCGGATGAACTGGACACAAGTAAACTACCATTCCCTTCACCATCTTTAAATGCCGGATGAAACCCTACATGTTTCCAAATGGTTATTAGACCAATCTCGTACAACATAGCCGAATGAACCGAACGTAAGTCGATCACGTTCTCGCACAACTGATGCACATCCCCGGCGTTGACCCTCAGAGGAGGAGGATCAGACACGTTGGATTTGTGATGCCTCTATGGCATGGCATCTGGAAAGGCTCGACGGTCAATTAGAAAGAACCGATTATTCAAAGTTTTCAAACTCGAGCAAAACTCATTAAAAATCTTATGGTGACTACCTTTACCAACGCGGCGTTCGAAGGAGAACCAATGGCTCACTGTTTCGTTTAGATTTTTGAGGCCCCGAAACAATTGTGACTGACAGGGTTTCTAACCTAGGACTTCGTCAGTTATTCAAACATCGTACAAGATTCAACCCCAGCGGAACCAATTGAGGAAATATGTAACGAAAACGTTGTTTAATGATGTCTAGGAGGAGGTAGAAAAAAGAACCCTAACGCTGTCATTTTTAAGTACTGCTAATTTTTACCTATTGCAACCTACTGGAGAAGATTGTTCATTGTTAGGACGAGGTGGAAACACAATGAGAGGTCTAAAGGTATGGCATACTCCTCAATACCATGCTCTCGGTACCCATGTAATAGAAGTAGAGATGCAAAAGAGATCATATAAGGGATCAGAGAGCATGCGCGCGCAGATATCGGATAAAACAAGGAGAGACTCTAAAATTTGAAAAACATGGTCATAGTCTAGGTTTTGAAAACGACCTAGTTCTCTATGACCTAAGCTCTGATACCAATCTGTAACACCCCCCAAATTTCAACAACGCAGCGGAATACCACTATGGGGTGCTACTTCATAGTCCATACGCACAAGTCACAGAAAACGACCTCAAAAGAGACGTTTAAAAATAAATTTCACATTCAATATATTAAAATCGGAGTTTACAAAAGGTCCCATTTATAATGCAATAGAAAACACATTTTTTTAAAGTTTGTCGAATGGAACTCAAGTTATTAAGCCTTCAAAAATATATCCGCGCGACTCAAATGCTCCCAATGCTCCCAATGCTCCACTAGCAAAATAATAACCTAAGAAAATACATGCAAAAACGTCAACAATAATGTTGGTGAATTCATAGGTTTAAGTAAAATCAGTATTGTCATAGTTCAAGAAATATTTCAGTAAGAGAAGAAGCGTTACAACATTTAAAAGCATCAGTTCCGAAATCCAGGTAGTGATTTTATAAATCAAGATATGTTAATGTAATCAAACAGTTTAGTGGACCACAAGATTTAAGTAACAGTGGACTAAGTACGTATTCCGTAGTCCAAAGTAGGTATTGTAGACAAGGAAATCAAATTCACCAGGTCTAAATATAAAACAAGTATTATTGCACTAAGCTCATGACCACGAAACCTTAACTGTCAGAGCCCCAAAACAAATATAGGGTGTCTGCCAAAACAGCTTACAAGTTCTTTCTAAATGTTAAATGCACCATGGCCAACTTGTGACCAGAAATTCCAGGTCGGGATTGTCAGTCCCGATAGATCTATCCATAACACTAGCGCTCACTATATTAGCAATTAACGGTTCATGATGGTAGGGACTTAAAGAGTGGCAAAACGGTAACTTAGGCAATAATATTCAGGCAATAATCTGGATAGCATACAATTTAAAAACACTTGTGTCCAAAGTAAAACAATCATGTCCAAAATTCACGATTTCAAATATAGGTATTCAACGATCTCAAATCAGGTAGTAAACCAATCAAGCTTTAGTAAAAATAGTCATGTAACGCTTTATGTAGTAGAAATCAATAAGTTTGTTTAGTAAAACGAGCACGTATTCTCACCCCGAAAACAGTTTATGAAAACCATTAATAGAGAAAAGGTGGGGCTATGAACTCACCTCGAGTGAATGAACGGATAGTGAATATTAAATAAGTGAAAACGTCACGGACAAGTCCGAATGCAACCTAATTGAATATAGGTTGTATGAGTATAATCCATTTAATATAATGCGACATCACAAGTTATAGCGTTTCATCACCACCTAAAATTCTTTGTTTAATTTATAAAATTAAGCACTATAAATTTGTATCTTGAAAAATAAATGTCTATGTATTCGTATTTGCAAAAATAGTATACTTGCCCAATGATTTATTTATTTGTTAAAAAATACTTGATTTAACGTTTTTATTATTCGTATAATGTTGTCGTATAAGTAGTTTAATCGTCTTGTGAACTAATATTTTATGAGGTTAACTTGTATAGATATTATATAAGTGATTCCAAAATGTTTCGCAATTTTTTTTATTAAAAACGAACCAACACTATTCATGTCAGGAAAAGTGTCTAGTTTACAAACTATACATCCGAAAATTATGAAAATCGGCAGGTTTATGTAAAATGTCGTCCCGAACAACTTTGTAGTTTTACACTTCGACTCAATCGGACCCGAAGGCCCTCGAAAGTGAGCTTCAGCAGCTGCTGAAACGTGCACGGTTTCATAGCTTTTATATATATTATGTTGATTCTTTAAAACGTCGTATCTTACTCGTTTTAACTCCGATTTTAGTTATTCTTTTGAGCACGTCTTCGTAATTAAAAGTTATATTTAACTAAAATATTTTTCATCAGCCCACAGTTATGAACAGTAGTCAGTTTTTATAAAAATACTTTTTATCGTAAACTTGCAAAATTCATATCTCTTTCGTTATAAATCGGATTTTCGAGTTCTTTATATGCCTACGATCCTTGTGACATGTAGTATTTTATAAAAATATAAAATAAATGTTTTAGTTTCGAATTTAAAACAGTAAGTTTGAGAGCTTTTTAATAAAAATATGTATAAAGTTAATTTTTTATAAGTTTTTAACTTAGTTAATTTGCTACAAGTCCTCTACCATATTTTGTATCACAAGTCTCATATATTTTTTATGTCCTCTAGTTCATCATTAGTCCAAGTAATGTCCATGATAATCTCTTTACATATATATAACTTTGTAATTAACTTTCAACAAGAAAATTTATCCATGATCTTTATAAGTTAATCCATACTTATCATAGTGTGTTCTTTGTATTTTAAGCATTATATCACTACATAGTACATAGTTTAAATATCATATATGTACACTTTATTTTGCAAGCTCATGAAAACAAAACCCTAAGTGGTGATTAACAAGATAACTAGTATGTATAATATGTAAATAAAGTATTGAGAAGCTCAAAGTTTTAGATGACCTTAAGAGAGCAAGATGATAAAGAACTAATCAAAACTCCAAATGAAACCCTACTTGATCTTGTTTAAACCTTGCTAGAATAATTACCCAAGCTTTCAAAACCCTTAAATAAATACAAGTAGCAAGCATACAAGTAGCATGGGTATTTATTTAAGGGTTTTGGAAGCTTGGGTAATTATTCTTCCCTAAATTTCGGCAGTCATAAAGACCAATTAGCACACCAAAATTTAGGGAAGAAAAAGGAGGCAATATTTTGTGTCTTAATTTTTTTTTTTGAAAGAATACTTGATGTATAATATGTATAGGTAGGTATTGGTGCTCCCGGGTATGCGGTATGCCTAAATGTATTAAATTTGCGAAACGTAAACGCTTTACGTATCCAATAAAAATAAAATATAAAAAGTTGATTATTACATTCGAAAAATAATATAATGCTTGCTTGACGTAAACTTTAATTTGTTTGGTGCCCGCTTACGTTGATTGAAAATTTTTAGCTTACGCGATTTAACTTAACTATTAAAATTAAAAGTAAACGCGTACGAGACGAGAAAAAAATAAGTAGTGAAATAGATGACATCGTAAAATGACCTGAAAACACGAAATGTTACAAAGGAGAAGAATCCGGAAGGAAGGCCTAAAGAGTTTTCAGTAAGAAGAAAAAGTAAAACGGTAAAAAGAGACGAGTAGGGTATTTATAGAGAGCGAGTGAGGCAAGTGAAACGTTGCGTTGTGACAGATACCACGTGGACAAGCCTCAGCCGCACGAGGGAACAACTGGCAACAATTGTCATCATCACACGACTCTAGGTAAATATTTTACCTCCCATATAGCCAGTAACCGTTCCAATGGGCCCATAACGGTTCCCCCGACCCATAACGGTTCCCCCGACCCATAGCTACGGAAGCTTATCAGTCGATCGTTCCATAAAAAATGATAATAATAATAAGTATCACATCGTTAGCCTGCGACTAACCATATAATACTGGGAGGACATGACGACGTAGGTACTCGAAAGGGTACCGAAAGGATCCGAAAGGCAACCGAAGGGACGTCCGGAGGAAAACCCATTTGGAAACAACAAGGACTCGGGAACCGCCGCTTAGTCCGGATTTTACGAGATTGTGTCTCTAAAGTACTTCTGACATCTGACAACTACACTAGGAGTAGCTCGGCTCACCATACTCTACAGTGCCAGAACAGTACTAGAACAGTACCTCGGCACAGTATCTCTGCGGGTATAAATACCTCTCAATTACTCTCGCACAGGTAGCATTTACTGCATTCTTACTTATACTTATTTACTCCAACCGTTCGGTAAAGTCCCGTACTCATTCTTACGCCGGAGCTTGGTCTTGGGTCACACCCAAAGCGAGGCTAACGCGTCTGTTTCATATCCTACAGGAACCCGAAGGACCTTGACAGCTCAAGTCCGAAGGATCTTCATAGAGTATAAAGAATTACTTCAACATATGTAATAATATTAGTGGTCTATTTTGTTCTTTTGTTTGGAGTAACTATTTTTTTTCAAATATATAGTAGTAATAGTTAAATAAAAAGCGGATGGGATAAAATGCTAAAAGTAATTATTTATTATTACTAAAAGTCTTGTTGAAGAAGAGAGGTATAATGCTTCTAATTTGTCATTGTGCTTAGCTGTAAACGAGTCTAATTGCAAATGGACCACCGTCACTAACTCGCACATATACACACTACAGCTCACCACTCGAGTGTGACCCATAGCTTACCCTGTGCTGCTGTTCCATGGAATCCAATCCCGAATCCACCAACTAGTTTTAGAGAGAAAACCAAAGGAACTAGTAAATTGTATGTTTTCCCGCTTTTTCTAATACAAAAAGTAAAGAAATAATATTTAAAAAGAAGAAATTGGAATAGAGGTCTAGCTTAAAACGTTATCGAGTCTACTTTCGATAAAATTCGACTAGCAAGAAGCTAGAGTTACATCCACACTAAAACAAGACTGACTGATTCTCGACCTTAAAAATTACAGTTACAAAAGAGCAACACGAAAAAACGATAATCCAACATAAGATAAAAACGTGTATTGGTAATGAAATTGTAAGCTTGTTATCAAAATTGAAGTAATGACCCGGTCAAAAGTCTAACTACTTAAGAAATTTTGTAACTTATAAAGATGTCAATTAACTCAGTCAAATTCTTTACATGCATCTTGTTGCAACCTGTATCTTTTCAAAATCAAATGTTATTGAGATCTCATATATATTAAAAGTCAAAATGTTTAGTTATGTTTTGTTTTTTTTATCGATGTTACTTTTGTTAGAAAGTTAGATTTTCTATCAAGCATTTGTTATATATCGTCAAATTGATCATTTTATTTAAATTTGTTATATATAGACCGAAAGACGATATCCGTTTGAAACGTGTATATGTACAACAAAATCAAATTTAGCCATTTATCACTAGTAAGAGTTACGCAGTAATATATAATTTTGGATGTTTTTGTTAAATAATTGTTTATGTTTATCGTAAGAAACTGGACTTGATTTACACACAATATAATCATTTCATGTATGATAACATTTTAAAACATCAATATAAACAAAAAAAACCTAGGCCACTATCAAACCAAGATGTTAAGCAAGTCATAAGCAATCAAACCCATTCATTTAACTATTTCAAAATTCAAACATCTTCAGTTTCTCGTCATTCTCAAAATTTTAATACTTTTCACTTGCATAAAACCCATACCCGCACAAAAAATTACATACACTTTACTCTAGAAAAAACCCCACCCAATTTCAAACAAGAAAAGCACAAAAACCACACCCAAACACACAAAACTGATTTCTTCTTCGCCCACACACACTGTTTCACCCTCCTCGAGAGACTACCAATTTACGCCCAACATTGATGACCCCATCGTTGAGAGACATAGTCAAGACACTATAGGTGAGACACACTCCGCCACACCCCAATTTTATTAAAAAACTACAAATCGCTATCGCTATATGTGAGTATCCGGCTAGCACACAACAAATACAATTATCTTAAAGGCCATGAATTAGCTTTGACTTAGTAATTAGAGGCAGGGCGGACCTAGAGGGTTTTTACGTTTACGGAACCCCATGGATTTTTTTTCCAAAATGAGCCTCGTAACTTCGAAGTTCTTCTATAGGTTTTTTATTTGTATCCGGTGATTATAAGTTTCGGGTCCTCCCTCATTAGATGTGTATATCTTGAAATTGGTTTTTCCACGGAAACATATGAAAACTTGGTGTTAACTTAGTTTGTTTTTATATAATTTTAAAATTAATTAGTGAATGCTCTATTTCTACTTTTAGATCATCCGTTGTTTATACTGATGTGGCGGGTTGCAACACCGAAGTTTTACAACACTCATAGGCGGAGTATCTAACTGTTGTAGAGTAATAAAGACAAGACTCGGGAGGGTTGATCGTTATCTAGGGGAATAGTAAGGTAGGTTCGAAATATATATCACTAAGGTCTAAGGGTTGAGGGAAAAGTATTTTTGTATTTTTACGCTTTTTAAAAATCAAGTAAATCCAATATTTTGAGAGGGGTTTTTTAACTAAACTAATCTACTCCTAATTATGCAAGAAATATAAAAATGGTGAGAAACTCATATAGATAAACAAACGTGATCACTTAATCATACATTACTCCCTAGTTGCTCTACCTAATCTATCACATTGTCACACCCTTGCTAGTACAATGTGAAGTATTCCTCTAATTCGATTGCAGGGTGGTAAGTCTCGCGTCTACGTGATCACCTAGGTAAGCAGCGCCTAACAATGTTATTCCTACCTAATAGTTAAACCACACACAACTAATACGCACTTAAATTAACTACCTAAGACGTATGGTTCATTAATTAGTCACGTTTCAATAGACGTCTAGCTAAGCTACAAAATATAGCTAGTTTTCTACTGCCTAACGTGCACACTACTAGGAAGAAACAATAGATCGGGTAAATTAACTAGGTTTCACGCAATCATAAACAAACACTAATTGATTTAGCCTAACATGTTAACAACGAGAAAAGACAAATAATCAATCAAACAATTGAAAGACCATAAATTAAATGATTAAAGATCAAGTACTTAACTCAATTATACATGTGACTTATGGAAAGAACAAAGGCATATAAAGTCCTAAAATTCCTCAATAGCAGCTCCAAAATACTCTCAAAGTTTCCAAACGAATATATGAAAATAGTGCAATAATATATATAGAAAATCATCTGTGACGGTGTCGGGTTATGCTCGCGACCCAGTCACCTCGTCGACATCGAATTGGGGTTTCTTCCATTGCTTCATTGTGACGCCGTCAAGAAAAGTCTTGACGTCGTCCCTTGTACATTCTGACGTCGCCAGGATGGTCGTTGGGATTTACTGAGTCATAAGAATGACATTTATTTTAAAACTTTAGGTACTTTTGGTGAAGGCGTCAGAAAAGTGGTCACGAAGCTGAAAATTGTCTTTTGCCTTCATTTCTTCTCCAAATCAAGCTCAATTCACGTTTATTCCATCCAAGTGCTTTCCAAATTCATAAAACACAAAAGAAAGGATTTAGTAAAATTAACGTGCATATATGCATGATTTTAAGGGTTAGATGACCCCAAAAAATATATAAAATTACACCTCATCATATACTATAGTTTCAAGTTTTAAACTGGTTCAAATGTAGAAAGGAAAAACAACGTACTATGCTAAATATGAAATATAGGTTGCATGCAATGGCAATGTAACGCGTGACCTCATTTTGAGGCTAGATTATGGCGCGTGAGGACTGCAAAAAAGGGAACGAAAGGTGAGTTGCTTACCTTTCAGACATTGTATATTTGTGGGCCCTCTTTGAACATTTATATTATTAATTAGGGAGAACATATATATCCCCACAAAAGCTCAAAATTGTATATATATCTAACTTAAATTCATAATTGCATATATGACTTTTCAAAAGCCCAAAAACTGCATACATATCCAACTTAAACTAATTGCATATACATCCTTAATAAACTTTTGTAATTGCATATATATTCTTTTTTAACATTCATAATTGCATATATATCCTTTATAAACCTTTAATATGTCTTACTTTAACTTATGATATTTATAATTTTATAAATAACAAAAGTAACATTAATTTTAAAGGTACGATGTCCCGAGGTTCAAAATGAATTTGATGACAAAAAATAATACCTCAAGACTATATTTAAAATAATAAAAAAATCAACTTATTTCATATATAATACGAATGAATGAAATAAGCTTATCAATATATATCGTTATATATGTATAAAAAAATAAAGTATTTTTATAATGAAAGTGTATATTACTACCAACAAATTTGTAAGTAAAGAAAAGTTCATTTTTTTTTATAATTAGAATTATCATGTATTTTTTAGTTGTAAATATATTAAATAGTTATTTGTATATAAATAACAATGTACAGAATTAAAAGCTATTAAAACCCTAAAAGCATTATACTGAGGGCCCTAATTCCTACCCTAAGGGGGACTATTTCTTTCCATTTTAACCATTATACATAAACCTTTTCACTTAATTATCATTTAATAAACCTTCAATATTATACCTAGGATACAAATAATTATCTTCTTGGTCCAATGTACACGATTAATAAGGCAAAGTAAGTAAGAAAAACCCTTAAACCTTACAAAATGGAAACCCGGCGACCTTCATTTCTTCATTTTTAATCGTTTTTAAACCCAAATCCCACTTGCTTAATTTTTGTTAATATTCTTATTACAAACCATGAGAATATCATGTTTTTTTTAAACATTACTTTAATATAATGGCTATTCGATAAATATGGCCAATAACTTGAATACAGTCCCTGAACTCACCAAATTCAAAAACAGCGGGTGGTTTTTTACTTGGTTCTCATTAAACCCATTTAAAAATAAACCAAACCATGTGCATTGTCCTACTAATGACCTGCTCCTTGACCCTACTAAGACAGATCTACCCCACCTATTTAGCTTTCCTTTTGGTCCAAATGAAGCAACATGTCACATTGATGACTCATTTCAGGACCGCGTCATAGCAAGGGCACAAACATAAACACATAAGGCTAGCTTTTAGCCTTGCAATCATATATAGATCTTTCCCTCATCTCCTTACTCATCCCCTAGCCTCTCCACATCACCCCCCATGTGTCCTAACCTGGTTATCAAAGTTTCTTGGCCTCTAAGTGTTGCTAACACTATAAATAGGAGCACATATACTTCATTCTAACTCATCCCCCACTTCTTCTTTCTATAACCCAATTGAGCAAACATTCTCTGCTCCATATGATCCTAGGATCATCTAAGAAGATCATTCAAGCAAAGCTTTGAAGATTTGAAGCCCCGGGAACAAGATACAAGGCGTACGAGTGGAAATACTACCCGAAACGACCCATTTCCACCATTTTTGCTCCTTGAAGCTCAAACCCAGGTTTTGAATGTTCTACTTCTGCTACTACACCCTTATAATGTTCATATGATCCTAAATATACTCTTGTTAAAGTTTCATAACTCAATTCATGCTCATTTTCCATTTTGATCCAAAACCGTACACCCGAAACCCTAATTTTGCGTTTTTCTTAAAACTAAATGTTATAATGGTTAAATATTATTATAATCTATCCTAGCATGCTTAACTAATGTTAAAATAACCACTTTATTGATTAATGAAGGAATTTGAACTTAAAACCCGCGCGTTTACGTTTTAAAACCCTAATTTGACCCGTTTTGCTTCCTAGCTTAACGAATCGTTATTTTAAACTTGCGTTGCGTTAAATCTTCATATTTTAGTTTATTATAACTTATAAATGTCTAATGAAATGTTAAAATAAGCTTGCATGGCAATTTGGACATGTTTTGTAATTATAATCCATGCAAGGGGTATATATCGTAACTTTCTGAAATTAATAATTAGAATGGCTGAATATGTCATTTTATCAAAGTTATAACTATAGGGGTCTATTATGTCACTTTTCAAAGTGTAAGGTTTACTTGGTATATCTTTGGTATATCTTTTTTAAAACTTGGATAAAAGGAGACAAAACTAGTAAAAAAAGTGCAAAACTTCGAGGGTATATTTTGCCACTTTTCAAACTCAAGGGTCTATAATGTAACATTTTGAAAAAGTATAAAATCATGTTTAACTCCTTAATTAGAGGCAGGGCGGACCTAGAGGGTTTTTACGTTTACGGAACCCCATGGATTTTTTTTCCAAAATGAGCCTCGTAACTTCGAAGTTCTTCTATAGGTTTTTTATTTGTATCCGGTGATTATAAGTTTCGGGTCCTCCCTCATTAGTTGTGTATATCTTGAAATTGGTTTTTCCACGGAAACATATGAAAACTTGGTGTTAACTTAGTTTGTTTTTTATATAATATTAAAATTAATTAGTGAATGCTCTATTTCTACTTTTAGATCATCGTTGTTTATACTGATGTGGCGGGTTGCAACATCGAAGTTTTACAACACTCATAGGCGGAGTATCTAACTGTTGTAGAGTAGACAAGACTCGGGAGGGTTGATCGTTATCTAGGGGAATAGTAAGGTAGGTTCGAAATGTATATCACTAAGGTCTAAGGGTTGAGGGAAAAGTATTTTTGTATTTTTACGCTTTTTAGAAAGCAAGTAAATCCAATATTTTGAGAGGGGGTTTTTAACTAAACTAATCTACTCCTAATTATGCAAGAAATATAAAAATGATGAGAAACTCATATAGATAAACAAACGTGATCACTTAATCATGCATTACTCCCTAGTTGCTCTACCTAATCTATCACATTGTCACACCCTTGCTAGTACAATGTGAAGTATTCCTCTAATTCGATTGCAGGGTGGTAAGTCTCGCGTCTACGTGATCACCTAGGTAAGCAGCGCCTAGCAATGTTATTCCTACCTAATAGTTAAACCACACACAACTAATACTCACTTAAATTAACTACCTAAGACGTATGGTTCATTAATTAGTCACGTTTCAATAGACGTCTAGCTAAGCTACGGAATATAGCTAGTTTTCTACTGCCTAACGTGCACACTACTAGGAAGAAACAATAGATCGGGTAAATTAACTAGGTTTCATGCAATTATAAACAAACACTAATTGATTTAGCCTAACATGTTAACAACGAGAAAAGACAAATAATCAATCAAACAATTGAAAGATCATAAATTAAATGATTAAAGATCAAGTACTTAACTCAATTATACATGTGACTTATGGAAAGAACAAAGGCATATAAAGTCCTAAAATTCGTCAATAGCAGCTCCAAAATACTCTCAAAGTTTCCAAACGAATATATGAAAATAGTGCAAGAATATATATAGAAAATCATCTGTGACGGTGTCGGGTTATGCTCGCGACCCAGTCACCTCGTCGACATCGAATTGGGGTTTCTTCCATTACTTCATTGTGACGCCGTCGAGAAAAGTCTTGACGTCGTCCCTTGTACATTCTGACGTCGTCAG
Source organism: Tanacetum coccineum (assembly GCA_026074375.1). Taxonomy (NCBI): domain Eukaryota; kingdom Viridiplantae; phylum Streptophyta; class Magnoliopsida; order Asterales; family Asteraceae; genus Tanacetum; species Tanacetum coccineum. Next base: position 12,706 of record BQNB010017719.1, on the reverse strand, counting down.
GATGGTCGTTGGGATTTACTGAGTCGTAAGAATGACATTTATTTTAAAACTTTAGGTACTTTTGGTGAAGGCGTCAGAAAAGTGGTCACGAAGCTGAAAATTGTCTTTTGCCTTCATTTCTTCTCCAAATCAAGCTCAATTCACGTTTATTCCATCTAAGTGCTTTCCAAATTCATAAAACACAAAAGAAAGGATTTAGTAAAATAAACGTGCATATATGCATGATTTTAAGGGTTAGATGACCCCAAAAAATATATAAAATTACACCTCATCATATACTATGGTTTCAAATTTTAAATTGGTTCAAATGTAGAAAGGAAAAACAGCGTATTATGCTAAATATGAAATGTAGGTTGCATGCAATGGCAATGTAACGCGTGACATCATTTTGAGGCTAGATTATGGCGCGTGAGGACTACAAAAAAGGGAACGAAAGGTGAGTTGCTTACCTTTGAGACATTGTATATTTGTGGGCCCTCTTTGAACATTTATATTATTAATTAGGGAGAACATATATGTCCCTACAAAAGCTCAAAATTGTATATATATCTAACTTAAATTCATAATTGCATATATGACTTTTCAAAAGCCCAAAAACTGCATACATATCCAACTTAAACTAATTGCATATACATCCTTAATAAACTTTTGTAATTGCATATATATCCTTTTTTAACATTCATAATTGCATATATATCCTTTATAAACCTTTAATATGTCTTACTTTAACTTATGATATTTATAATTTTATAAATAACAAAAGTAACATTAATTTTAAAGGTACGATGTCCCGAGGTTCAAAATGAATTTGATGACAAAAAATAATACCTCAAGACTATATTTAAAATAATAAAAAAATCAACTTATTTCATATATAATACGAATGAATGAAATAAGCTTATCAATATATATCGTTATATATGTATAAAAAAATAAAGTATTTTTATAATGAAAGTGTATATTACTACCAACAAATTTGTAAGTAAAGAAAAGTTCATTTTTTTTTATAATTAGAATTATCATGTATTTTTTAGTTGTAAATATATTAAATAGTTATTTGTATATAAATAACATATGTATGATTTAGGAAGGATATATATGCAATTTTAAGTTTAAGTTGGATATATATATATACAATTTCTGAGCTTTTATAAGGATATATATACAATTCTAAGTTTGAGTTGGATATATATATGCAATTTTGAGTTTTTGGAGGGATACATATATGCAACTCACCCTCTTAAAAATATTTGATTTGTAAGTGAGTGAGTATTTTGTGAGGCATGTTTGTAAAAAAATAAGTATTTTAATAAAGTTGAGGGAGTGTTGACCATTGTGGTGAAGTGAGAGAGAGAGAGAGTGTGGGAGAGTTAATGGTGAGGTGACGCTAGGGTGGAAGGTGAGGGAGTGTGACCATTGTAGATAGCTTAGGCTAGCCTTATCAGTCAAACCAAAACACACTCACTCAATTTTCACCTTAGCGCCACATCAACTTTCTCTCTCCACTTTTTACCCTCAATCCCTCTCACAAATCACTTTTATCAGTCACACCACCATCACCGTTTAAACCATTTTTTCATTAAAAATTAAAACTTTTAATATTCATAAATAAAAAACATTACTTTAAAATTAAAAAAAACCATAAATTAAACATTACGAGAAAGATATTCGATTAAATCGGCATGAAGGTATTGATGCGCTTGTGGCGATTTGATGTGTCTGATAACTCTATGCCTTTGTTCATCGGATCGTAAGAGGTCATCCGGTTGATTTGCTTCATTCGGATGCCAATCGGGAGATATTGCCTTTTTATTGTCTTTTATAATCATATTATATAATATGACGCATGTACACATCATATTCCTGCTTTTTTTCTTTAATATACAGTCGTGCAAGATTGACTAATATAGCCTATTTCCTTTTTAGAGCACCAAATGCCTATTCCACATCTTTTATTGTCACTTCATGCATTCACTTATACCATATTTGCTTGTGGCCATCCTCGGCCAAATTTGAAACCGACTTAACAAATATCACCCATTTCGGATATATCTCGTCACAAAGATAATATCCCCAAAGGTAAGTTACACCGTTAGCAACAAACAAAAACTCTAGTGCTTTTCCTTGTTTGATACCATTGAGTAAAGAGTATTGATGTATAACGTTGATGTCGTTGTTCGCCCTAAAAACACCAAAGAAAGCATTCCATATTCATAAGTCTTGTGACACAACAGCCACCAGCAAAATGAATGGATTCGGACCATGATCATGTCTACAATATTGCGCTTTGTATGCGATTGGACAACCAAACCACTCACAATATGTACAATTAAGACATCCTAGCATTCCCGAAAACTCGTGCTTTTGTTTGTGAAACGCGTATAGCTTTTCAACATCAGTGGTTGTGTAGTCCAAAAATTTCCATAATAGACCTACATAATGTTCAAGAGATAGGCGAGAAGTTGCTTCAAACATCTTCAGATATTCATCATGGGCGTCAGGAACGGTGTCGTATGCCAATTGACGAATTGTGGAGGTGCACATCAACAACGGGGAAATGCCTACTCTTTCGGTATAGTCTTTTTTTCTCACGAAAGAATGCACAATGAATAGTTACTTCTTTAACGATACTTGTGAAAAGCTTTTGACTCATTAGGAACCTCTCCTCAAAACGTGTTGCCGAAAACAATAGATGCTCATTAAAATAGGCTTCGACTAAACGATCATGAGCATCATAATGATCACGATTTATGTTGGTTCTTTTTTGTCGTTTTGGTTGTGGTATATAAATTAAAAACGGCAATGCTCTGCTAAAAAGACTCATATCATAACGAATAACTTCTTCTTCTCCCGACTATAAATCTTCAACGTCTGGGATCATTATTGCTTCGTAATTCATATCCATAATAGATTTTATTTAAGTTGTGTGAGATTAAGTTTGAAGTTGTGTAAAGAATGACTAGTAGAGAGTATAATGTGAAGTTGTGCTTAAAAATGTTGAAGTTTAAAAGATATTTATAGGTAAATAAAATGATAGTGGCTAAAGTTTTTTTGTTTTTAATAAACAATGTATCCGTTTATAATAAAGGGGGCTTATAGTTTTCACCTAACCCGAAAAGCACCTCACTCACCATTGTGAGGCGTTTTTGGTGATAGTCGTGCGTGACCACCCTACCCTGTAGTAGGGTGACGCTTGACGGTTGAGTATCCGGTGAGGCCTCACGCTACCGCTAAGAGTAGCTTTAAAAGACCAATGTATGAAATTGAGGTATAAAATAACTTTTAATAAGAAAAAGAAAATAGGAGGAGCCTTTTTCCAGAACAATATGCTACATTTAGACATCGTGTAGAAGATTATAAATAAGACATATGTTTAATGGAATGTCGATCTGGATTTTGTAATGCTTGATCTGAAGTGTGAATTATAACAAATGTGGACTTTTTGATCACACACAATTACTACGGTAACATTTAAAAAACTAAATAAAATAAAAACGTTACTATTTTAAACATTTAATTGAATTCGGTAAGAATATAATGCATACTTTTAGGCTTTTAGACATGACAAGGTGGGCCATCACCCACAAAAAATTCGGGTTTGTGTATTGAATTTTATGATCTATAGAGTTGAAAATATAGTACTCTAAATACTTTTCCTATTTTTAGTAATTTTCTCAAAATCACTCTTTATATTGAATAGAGAAAATGAAAATGTGTGCAATTTATATTTGTTTAGTTATGATGAATTTCTTGTATACAAGACCTTAGTA
>BQNB010017718.1:58290-69459 GCA_026074375.1 Tanacetum coccineum | reverse complement strand
AAAAGGTAAGGTTTAAGGTGGAATGTAAAGTTTAGCAAAATTTAACGAAAAGTAATGAAAATAGAAAACATGAATCACCGGGGCATCTCATGGGATTATTAAACTTCATGGGACACATAAACGGATAAAAATCCTAAGCACGGCTCAGGTATTGCTAGAAATAAGGAATTCACTAAATCGGGTAAATAGTAAAACACATAACTTTACTCAAAAGTAAAAATAGAAACGAAGTTAAGATTTAATATTGACCTTGAAAATACGAAATGTCATAGCCTTCTCTCCTTAATGGAGCGCTATCTCGGTTCTCAATTCGCCTTATTCGTCGCTAGTTTGCTTGTAAAGAGGTGAGAATACTTGCTTTTGAACTGATCCTCGCGTTCCCATGTGAACTCTAGTCCTCGTCATGAATTCCAATGAACCTTGACAATGGGAATGCGACTTTTTTTAAGCTTTTTTACCTCGCGATCCATGATCTCCACTGGTTCTTCAATGAAATGTAGCTAGTCATCAAGTTGAATCTCATCTAGCGGGATGATAAGACTGTCATCCGACAAACACTTCTTCAGATTTGAAACATGAAGAGTGTTGTGGATTCCTTGAAGTTCTTCTGGTAATTCCAATTTATATGTCACTGGACCAACTCTAGCTAGGATTTTGAATGGTCCGATATAGTGTGGGCTCAGTTTTCCGCGTTTTCCAAAATGAATTACGCCCTTCCAAGGCAAAACCTTGAGCATAACTTTGTCACCCACATTGAACTCTAATGGCCTACGCCTCATATTCGCGTAGCTCTTCTGTCGACTACGAGCGGTTAACAAACGGTTCTTGATCTGCACTATTTTCTCCATTGTTTCTCGAATCTTTTCTGGACCCGTGAGTTGGCTATCTCCAACCTCACTCCAGCAAACAGGCGATCTGCACTTTTGTCCATAAAGAGCCTCAAAAGGTGCAGCCTTGATGCTCGCGTGATAACTGTTGTTGTAGGAGAATTCGACTAATGGTAAATGTCGATCCCAGCTATTTCCAAAGTCAATCACACATGCCCGCAACATGTTTTCTAAGGTTTGTATAGTTCTTTCACTTTGACCATCCGTCTGCAGGTGGTAAGCTGTGCTCATATCTAGTCGAGTTCCCAAGGTTTTTTGGAGTGACCTCCAGAATCCAGAAGCAAAGCGGCTATTTCTGTCCGATATGATCGATATTAGCACTCCATGCCTACAGACAATTTCTTTCAAGTATAGTTGAGTAAGCTTCTCCATGCTGTCAGTTTGCTTCATTGGCAGAAAATGAGCAGACTTTGTCAAACGATCAACAATAACCCAAATCGAGTCATAACCCCATGGAGTGCTCGGGAGTCCGATGACAAAATCCATAGTGATTCTCTCCCATTTCCATACGGGAATCTCAGGTTGTTGAAGTAATCCAGACGGCTTTTGACATTCTGCCTTCACTTTAGCACACGTCAGGCACTTGCTGGCGTAGGTGGCGATCTTAGCCTTCATATTCGGCCACCAGTATAACTGCTTCAAATTGTGGTACATCTTGTCAGATCCCGGGTGGATAGAGTATTTGGATTTATACGACTCATGCATAATTAAATCCCTTAACCCTCCAAACTGTGGTAACCAAACACACTTGTCAAAACATCGGTTTCCGTCAAGACGAATCTCAAATATCCGCTTGATCATTCTCCCCAGATTTTTAGCCTTCACATTCTCTTCTTTCATTGCATATGCTTGGGCGTTAAGAATTTGTTTGGGTAGATTAGTGTGAACTGTCATTACCAAGGCTCGAACACGTAATGGCTTAATTCTTTCTTTTTGGCTTAAGGCGTCAGCCACCACATTTGCCTTTCCGGGGTGATAACGAATTTCGCAATCATAATCACTCAGAAGTTCAATCCATCGGCGTTGTCTCATGTTAAGCTCTTTCTGGTCTAGGATGTACTAGAGACTCTTATGGTCAGTATAAACTATACACTTCGTACCATACAGATAGTGCCTCCACAGTCTAAGAGCAAAAACCACAGCACCCAGTTCTAGGCCATGGGTCATGTAGTTTTCTTCGCGAGTCTTCAGTTGTCGGGAAGCATATGCTATGACCTTTTCCCGTTGCATCAGTACTGCTCTAAAACCCTTGAGTGATGCGTCACAATACACCACAAAATCTTCAGTTCCTTCCGGTAATGCTAAGATATGCGCACATCAAAGTTTTTGTTTTATGAGTTGGAAAGCCTCATCTTCTTCCTTACCCCACTCGTACTTTTTTCTGAGTTAGCTTGGTAAGGGGTTTGGCAATCAAAGAAAATCCTTCAATAAATCTTCAATAGTAAAGTCACATTTTGCTATCGATCACATGACCAAGGAATTGCATAGACTCCAGCCAAAAGTCACATTTTGAAAACTTGGCATACAATTGCTCCTTCTTGAGCAGCTCCAGGATAATCCTTAAGTGTTCCCCATGTTCTTCCTTATTCTTGGATTAGACTAGGATGTCATCAATAAATACAATAACAAACTTGTCGAGATACAGCTTTCATACTCTATTCATCAAGTCCATGAATACTACAGGTGCATTGGTCAAACCAAAAGGCTTCACTTGGAACTCGTAGTGACCATACCGAGTTCTAAATGCAGTAATTGGAATGTCTTCTTCCTAAATGCGGAGTTGATGATAACCCGATCGCATGTCGATCTTAGAATATACACTTGAGCCTTGTAGTTGATCGGATAGGTCATCGATCCTCGGGAGTGGGTACGATTCTTGACCGTTAACTTGTTGAGCTCACGGTGATCAATACACATCCAGAACGATCCATCCTTCTTCTTCACAAACAACACTGGAGCTCCCTAAGGCGATGAGCTCGGGCGAATGAATCCTTTTTCTGACAATTCTTGTAGTTTCTCTACTAACTCCTTTATTTTCGACGGGGCCAAGCAATATGGTGCGCGTGCCACAGGTGCATCTCCAGGCACTAATTCAATTTGAAACTCCACTTGACTAGGTGGTGGAAGTCCTGGCAAGTCTTCAGGAAACACCTCAGAGAAATTGCGAATCACAGGCACATCCTCCAAATGCTTCTCTGTTGGTTCCTTTTTGGTTACTTGCACCAAATACAACTGGCATCCTCTTTCTATGTATTTTCAGGCCTTGATGCAAGATATGATCTTCAATTGGGACGTGCCTCTATCGCCCTCGACTAGAGATGGCAACGGGGTCGGGTTTGCGGGGAATGGTTTATACCATCCCCATCCTCGAAGTTCCATCCCCGTCCCCATCCCCATCGGGTTTTACAAGTTACATACCATCCCCATCCCCTACGGGGAACGGGGATCCCCAATGGGGAATCGGGGATTTTTCCATGTTACAAAATTAATATTTAAAATACATTTTAAATTGTGCAACCATTAAAAATAATACAATACAAGGATTCCCGATAACATTAACAAAATTAACATTCAGGCCAGTATCAACATTAACATGCGAGAGTTCTTACTAGAAGTTAATTTTCAAAAGGGATATTTTTTAACTTCTAACAGTATTTCAATTATTTTATAGATATATAATTATATATATATACATTAAAAATATTCGGGGACGGGTTTGGGGACCCGAGGGTATTACCATCCCCGCCTCCATACTCGCTTTTTATTATCGAGGATTCTCCACCCCCGTCCCCATACCCGGTCAACTCAGGGATTCCCCGGTCAGATAGGAGTCGGATATCGGATTCTCCGTCGGGTTCGGAGTTTTTTGCCATCTCTACCCTCGACTATCAATGTCTTGTTGTTGTAAGGTATGCACACAATCTTCTTTCCACACACAATAACTACGTCGTGCTCAGATAATCAATCCATCCCAATTATAACATCGAAAGTACCAAGCTCAATTGGCATGAGGTCAATTTCAAATAAGTGGTTTGCTAAGTTTAGGGTGCAACCTTTTAGAACAATGTTGGTGCTAACAATTTTCCCATCAGCTAATTCAACTTCATAACTTATGTCTAGCCTAACCTGGTTAATATCAATCAAGGTGCTAAAGTTCGTAGACACAAAGCTTTATTGGAACCAAAATTAAACAAAACAGTAGCATAGTGATTATTGAGTAGGAACATACCCGTCACCACATATGGGCCTTGGTTATGATCTCCTTCTTTCATCACGTAAGCCTATCCTCGAGCATTCTCAGACTGGTCATTCTTCTTTGGGCATCGATTCCTGGTGTGCCCCCTTTCTCCACATTCATAGCAAGTCATAATCGGCTGAGTGTTAGCGTCGGTAGACACAGTCTTGCCCCTACATTCTCTTGCTCGGTGGCCAATATTTCACAAGTATGACACTTTACCGTGAAGCGACCTGTATGGTGCATCTTGCAACGATTGCAAAGAGGGTATGGTCCCGCATACTCATCTCTTTCATTCTGGGCAGTGGTCATTGCCCGAGCATTACCTTGCCTTCTTTTATTCTGTTAGTTGTGGTGGGTGTTGTTTTTGTAGTTGTTGCGGTTATTGTTGTGGTTCCCACCTTAGAATTTCTCTCACTTCCTCTTATCACCCTCAGCAACTCTCTCAGTCCTGGCTTGCACTCTTTGATCCATCAAACTATGTGTTATACAAATAGCCTCATTAAGATTAGCGGGCCTAAATGATGTGATATCTCCCTTGATATCTTCAGACAACCCTTGAATATAAGCTTTAATCTTTTTATATTCTGGCTTAACCATGGTGGGACATAGCAACGCCAACTCGTGGAAACGGCTGGTATAAGCCAAATATATGAATTCTTGACATTCAACCCCCGTAACTCCTGCTCCATCCTTTGAACCTCGTCCCTTGGAAAAAATTCAGCAGTCATCAATTTCCTTAGTTCTGCCCATGGAAGTCCGTTAGCAGTTTCAAGTCCCAAGGTTGCAACTTGAGAGTTCCACCAGGTCAAGGCACGACCTTGTAAGGTGGCTGCAGCAAACTTAACCTTCTTTCCTTCAGCACACTCACTTATGCTAAAAACCATCTCCATCTTTTCAAACTATCTACACAACTCAAAAGGGCCCTCAATACCGCAGAAAGTAGTGGGGTTGCACTTCATAAAACTAGCAAAAGTGTACTCCTGAGCTGCCTGTCCTGGGTTTTTCCTCCAGTATTTAACCTCGCAGCACAATCATCTTCCAGAGCTTTGGCTACACGCTCAGAAATAAGCTGCTCAATAGCCGCATTAGACATTCTCCTTGGTGGCATGATTCTATCATAATTACAAAGAAAAACTTTATGAGTATTCATACAATGGTATTATCATAACATGCATCAATAAATCAACAATAAAAGAAGTTACAACACAACAAGTAAAAAGATAGCAATATCATCATTCATCACTAAAGATTTAACACATCATTGTATTGCATTACAAAATTATGACAAAAGTCATTACAATCAATGGTATCAAGTCTACTAACTGATAATCTCAATTTAGTGATTACATAATAAAAGAAACTACAAATGAAACTAGACTACTGTGGGTCACGTGGTGATCCTCATGGCTCAGATGGTGGTGTCTCTCCAAAAGTGGCTAACACGTCAACGGCCTCACTCGGCCTCTCCTCCCTAACAGCTCCAACTCGGATCATCTCCTGATAAAATCCATACGCCCAGGCCCTCATCTCATAAAAGTATCTCTCAGCCCTATCTTGGTCCAAACGAAGGAAAGTTTCACTCATCTCCTTTGATTTTAATTTCTTCTTCAGCCGTTGGTTTTCTTCTCCAACTCCATACTGCTCCATCTTTCGAACACGGTCTTCCAGGGTGACCACCACATTCTTAATCTTGTCATTTTGATGCTCCATAACTCCTAAGTCAAAGTCTATAACATCCAAACGTCTATGCAATACTCGATCTCTTGACTAAACTAATGCCTCTTCAGCTTCTCGGGTTCCTATTTGCCTTGCCAGAACAGGAACCCTACCATCCAACGAAGCAATGTCTCTCCTTATGTAACTTTGTACGAGGTCCTCAAGGTCATAAGCAACTGGGGCAGCGGATGACGATTCACCCCTAACATGAATACTATTAGGAAACCTACGCCCAGTGAATGACAACTGTATGATGGTGCCAACAGTAGCATCAGTCTCATCCTTAGGCTCAGAGTTAGAAGGGGTGTCTAACTCCAGTAGTGGAGGACAAGGTGAACCAGACGCCTCATATGGAAAAATCAGCTCAGGGTCATCCATCTCATCATCCTTTTCCATCTCTTCTTGTTCTTGCTCCTCAGGCTCTTCTTCTGGTTCCTCTTTCGGATCTTCCTCTGGGTCTTCTTCTTCTTCTGGATTTTCTGCTTTAGGATTTCCATTTAGGAAATTAAAAACATTATTTGGGGATGGAGGTGCTAGTTCGGGTGCCGCTGGTGCAATCTCGGGTTGCACTGGCTCAACCTCGGGAATGTCTGCAGCGTGGTCGGGGGAAGGTGGGTGCGCCATGACAATCTAGAAATCATGAATAAATAAATAAATAAGGTTATTATATAAATAGTAACTTATATAACATGTGAATAAACGGTGATGCTTCATAAATAAGCATAATAATTACTAAGTAGCTCAAGTACTTAAAATAATCGTTATATATATATATATATATATATATATATATATATATATATATATATATTAGGAATGCACATTCTCGGATGCATAAGATCTCGGATAAGAAACGCTCATGAATAGCATAGAAGGCAACAAAGAAACGCTCATGAATGCATAAGATCTCTATAACATGTAGCTCTTGATACCAATCTCTAACACCCCTATTTTTACAACGCAACAAAATACAATCATGGGGTGCTAATTCATAGTCACAAGGTACAAGATATAAAGAACGACTCTAAATGATACGTTTTGAAAAGTTGTAATCCATTCGAGAAAATATTAAAATCAGAGTTTAACAAAACATAAGTAATAACTTAGTTTAACAGCGAGGTCCTAACATTGAACCATACATAACAATTTTTATAAAATTTCATCGAATGGATCATAATGCAAATCTTCACAAAAACTTCATGTGACTCCAAGTAAGCAAGTATGAGCATACATCTTATGGACCTGAGATAAAACATGCTAAAAAGTCAACAATAATGTTGAGTGAATCCATAGAGTTTATAAGTAATAAATGTAGAACACAAGTATAGTTCATCGAGCGACATTGTAACACATACAAGTCATGTATAAATTTTTATTGCATCGAGCTCATGACACCGAACCTTAACAGAGATAATATACAATTTTCCCATGAGAATGTATTTTATTGCCATATACCTTGATTTTCAATACAATGCGTCCGTTGACAGGGTAATCCACTGTTACATACCCGGACGGGGTTGGTCAAACCCAATAGATCTATTCACTTGTACTAGCGTTTACCATGAAAAGTAATTAACGGTTCATGAAATTAGGGGCTTTTCGGTAAAAAGGAACTCAATGTCAATAATTCACGCATTCGGGTCCAGCATACCAAGTAAATCACTTGTGTTCAATTTTTAAAAACTAGCATGTATCTCCCTCGCGGGTTTTATAAAATAATTAAGTAAGTAAAGGCGAGGCTATGAACTCACCTTAAGCAAAAAGATCAGAGAATGATAAAATCGTCAGACGAGCAAAAACCTCTAAGTACCACCTAAAAGATACGGCGTAACTTAGAATAATAAAATAGTATCCAATGCGTAAAAATAAACGAGTGCTTATAAGATGTGTTTCCAAAATGAGCATGGCATTGCACTAAAGTTTTTCAAAGTCAAGTTTACCTAAATTTTGATGTCTAACCTGATCTTATATGTATTAAGACATGTAATAATTTTCACTTTTTATCATCCTAGTTTATTAATGTTTTTACTTCCCTTTAAAAGTTTGAAACAATACGTAAATCTCAAATTCTGAATTTACCCCAACATTACAAGTCTCTAATTCCTAATCCGTAATTGCTAAAAATGTGAGGTTTTCGCCTACGGAAATCATTTTGAGTATATTTTATAGATATGTGGACCCCATTGCCCAGAAAGTTTTATAACCTGGGTGAAATTACTATTTTTACCCCTAACTATTAAAGCTGTGATTTCACCGAATTTTACCTCTTCAAGAAAACAGCCATAATTTAAAATCTATATAGGTTATTGATGTTAGGTCTACGGCAGGTGATACCCTTAATTGTCCTCTATAGGTAGCATCTTTTCATTAAAAAAAGTTAGTAAAAAAATCTGGAGTTATGCTCCTTTTCCCAACAGTATGCAGAATTTATATAGTTTTACTAAAATGGCGATAACTCACTCATCCGGAGGAGTTACGGACCCATCTGAATCGCCACATATACCTTAAACATCTATCTATATTTCTATCATTTTTCCTAGGTGAATTATGACCAAAATTAATTCATAATTAACCCATTTTGCTACTAGTCTAAAAACAGTCCCATAAACTCTTTACAAAACCAATCCAACCACTATTTTTACACCATCAAAACACCATGCAATGTCACACTAATCATTCCACACTCTCAAGAATATCACAAATACAATTTTCACATAACCTGTGTCAAATTATTAACCTCTCCAAAACAAGAAATGAAGAACAAGGAAGGAAGACTTACAAAAGCAAGATTTAAACCTAAAAATCAACACAATCAAACTCTTTTGTGTTGGCTGATTTTCAGACCAAGTAATCACCCAAACCAAAATCAATTTTGCTTCTAACCCTTCCTAATATTATCCAAACCCTAATCAAAGCTTTAAGAGAAAACACCAAGAAATACTCCAAATCCTTAAGAAATCTAACCAAACTTTGCAAGGATAACAAGAAGGATGTTTGTATGAGTAAAATGAGGAGAATATTTTTGTAAGATGATGGTGGTTTAATGGTGGTTGTCGGCTGCAATGGGGAGGAGGAGAGGAGTGGGAGAGTTTTTATCCTAGTGAGATTTGCATGGGTAGTACTAATGAAGAGAAGAGTTGGAAAATGGGGAAAAATAAAAGAGTGTGCATGTCGTTTTTGTGCTTCTAGGGTGGCCGGCTAGCGGAGGGTTTATATAAGAGATATATTTTTTTTGATTTATTTGTTGTAAATGTTTAATTAAAGTGAAGGCAAGTTTAAATAAGAAAAAGGTAAGGTTTAAGGTGGAATGTAAAGTTTAGCAAAATTTAACGAAAAAGTTAAACGAAACAAAAAGTAATAAAAATAGAAAACATGAATCACCAGGGCATCTCATGGGATTATTAAACTTCATGGGACACATAAACGGATAAAAATCCTAAGCACGGCTCAGGTATTGCTAGAAATAAGAAATTCACTAAATCGGGTAAATAGTAAAACTCATAATTTTACTCAAAAGTAAAAATAGAAACGAAATCAAGATTTAATATTGACCTTGAAAATACGAAATGTCACACCTTTGACCAACTGTCATAGGAACATATGGACCATTCTCAATGATATTTTTAAATTGAGGTTCAATACCAATAATATGGCACATGAACCTCTTCTTCCAATTGGTGAAATTTTCCACCTCTAGTACAGGAGCAGCATTTAACTGGTTCCCCTATATTCAAGAGTCTGTGGTACTTCTGCTGCCATTTATAATGATCTTGATTTTAAAAATATTATGAGTAGTTATAGAAAACTTTTTTGAAAGGTTTTATAAATCACACTGCTCTGATATCACTTGTTGGTCCCCTTGAATGTGTTATAAGGTTTATCAAGTTAAACTAATCACATTCTATGGCAACAAAGTGAGTTTTAAATAGATATATGTAAACAATATAGTGAACAAGTTTAAAACACACATAAGTAACTTTTCAATGTATAGGTTCTTATTATAATCAAATAAAAAATCTATGACACACCTTGCTTGCGGAATAACATGGTGGTTGAATGACAATTGGTTGTGATATCTTTCTAACTTAAACTCTAACCAAAGTTAAGAGTATAAGAAAACAAACTATTCGACTAGAACTAAAGCTTCAGCTTCAGCAGTTTCTATTAGTTTGTTTGAGAGATAAATGCTCTTCAATGTGTTTCACATTAATTGGAAGAGATAGCATTTACTCTCATCATCCCTTTCCTTTTATATGCAAAGGAACTAGGGTTTACAAGTTTTAACCTAGTATATGTGGCATGCATTAAATGGGTGGTTGAACTGCCATTTAATGCACGTATGCTTTAAGGTACTAGGTACAATCCTTATGGGAAAGTAGATGTACTTCTATACCAACTTTTGAAGTATTCATTCCCAAGAAGATTGCTTTATTCTTTTTTATATAAAGCAATCTTTTTCTCGCCTTGTACACCTTCTAGAAGTGAAACATTTTGTTTCAGTCTTCTAAGAAGGAGAATGACATCATTCAACTTGGAGTTGTCAACCAAGCTGAACTGAAGCTCTTGCTAAGGTCTTTCTTCAGTGTCTATACCACCACATAAAGTGAAGTGAAGATAATCTTGATCTTCTAAGTACCCGAAAAACTGAAGCTGAAGTTTCTTTCGCGATACAAGCTGACTATCTTCAACTTGTTTATACTTAGGTGATTTTATGTTTAAATCTAATGAGAGACTGAAGGGCTCAGCAACTGACCCAACAAAAACCAGCGGTTTAATCCAGTTATCTAACAAGTAAGAACTCGACCACATCCAGACCGGTCTCCTAAACGGGTCCGGTTCAACCGATTGAACCGGCGGGCTCGAACCGGGTTTTAAAACATTGATTAATAATACCAAAAAGTGTTGCTACCTCAGCATTTTGACTTTCAACACAAATACACCAAATTACCCCTCACTCATATCACAAATAACACCACTCTTTTTAGGACCCACCTTTTTTCTATTTTACAAACAAACTAATTTTTCATTTATTAGATTAAAATACAAATTACATTGCAAAAAAAAGCTTACAAAAATTTTAAAAAATATAGTAAAGAAATCTAAAAAAATTCAACAAGATAAAAAATACATCAAATTATTAATAACTAATTTTGTTGTTGATGTTGTCGCCAAATATGCTCCATAATATTTCGTTGAAGACGAAGATGTGTTTCTTTGTCGCGTAATTCTTTGGCTTTTTGATAACATCAAATAGTTCATATATTTTGGTATCAATTTCTCTTGTAAAATGTTCATATATTTTGGTATCAATTTCTCTTGTAAAATGTT